>JARJPP010000459.1:0-83781 GCA_030782485.1 Beauveria brongniartii
AAAAAAAAAAAAAAAAAGAAGGTTTAGAGAAAAAAGTGACGAGAAGAACAAAATCCATGCGAACCACCCTCTGTTTGCTCCAGGACAATTTCTGTTAAAAACATCCCTTGCCCGGGCGCCGCACACAAAGACCTTCCAGATTCGGCACCGCGCCGTTATTTAGTCTCCTAAATGTATTCCTGCGCAGGTCTCATGCGCGCGGTCCCATGGATATAGGTAGCAAACAGATACTTTTTCATAATAGGTAACCCTCAAGGGCCTCTCCAACCTCTGAACCACTAATAAAGCGCCATCATCTGGCCTTTTCCCTCCACCTCGACGACGGCCCGGCCTTTTTCTGCATCCAATACCACCTCGCTCCTCCATCATGTGGGCCAGCGTCGTAGCCTCTCTACGCGGCCAACAAAGTAGCTCCCGCGTCTTTGTTTGCCCGCCGAGTTGGAGTCTGGCCATTTTGCTACTCTTTTCTGTCGTTTCTTCTCAACTGTTTTTAGACTTTTTTACAGCGCATGCTCAATCTCTCATTTTGGCCCTCGAGTCGCTGGTAATTAGGTGTTCTGTGCTCTTTTGTTGGCAGATACTCAATCACAGCTGTCGACTAACACGCTGCGGCCACAACCCTTGATGCGGAGGCATCTTTTGAGACATATTTACAGACTACGCCAACTACTCTACAAGATCTGTTTGGGTCAGCTCAATCTCAAACAACTGATCTTGTAGTCGTTGTTCTCGCTCGCCCTTACCTCCATCTCCCATCACTTGCACCCCACCTAAACACCACCCACCAACGACCTGCTCGCACACGCAATGGCCCTCTCCAAGAGCCCCAGCCTCACGAGGTTCCTCTCCGACTTCACCCTCGGTTTCTCCGACGGTCTGACCGTGCCCTTTGCCCTCACCGCGGGCCTCAGCTCACTGGGCAAGGCCGACACCGTCATCTACGCGGGCCTCGCCGACCTCTGCGCTGGCAGCATCAGCATGGGCATCGGCGGCTACCTATCCGCCCTCGACGAGCTGCCCGCGTCGCCGACCGGCAGCGATGAAGACGAGGAGCTCCGCGGCATGCTTCGCCGCCGCGGTAGCGACGATGACGGGAATGCCGCCGCGTATGAAAAGGGCGACGTGACCATCACTCAGGAACAGATCGTCCTGCGCCACCTCGAGCCGCTCTGCCTGTCCGCGACCATGGCGGCCAACGTTGTCGGCACGCTCCGCGTTCAAGCAGGCGGTCTGGACCGTGCCGTCGCCGGCATCGAGGCGCACAACGACGACGTTGTCGGCACCGTCGACGCGCCCCTGCCCATCTGGCCCGTCGCCTCGGGCCTCTCCATTGCGCTGGGTTACGCCATCGGCGGCGCCATCCCGCTGCTGCCGTACCTCTTCGCTGCTACCGTCGGCCTCGGCCTGCGCTGGAGCATCGGCCTCTGCCTGGCGGCGCTGCTGTCGTTTGGCGCCGGCAAGAAGTGGCTGCTGGGCGGCGAGCGCGTCCGCTGGCAGCAGTGCGCCTGGTCGGGGCTGCAGATGCTGGCCCTGGGCAGCGTGGCGGCCGCGGCGGCGGTGGCGGCAGTGCATCTGCTGGGTTCGGTCACGGAGGCGCCGTGATGTGCAGGAACGGGGTTGGGTCAAGGGGCAGGTGACGGTGATGAAGTCATGGAGCACGGAACGGCGTTTACTTGGGAAGCAGCATTTTGCTCGGCAACGGTGGGCCGTATCAGCTTTAGAGAGTCTACTGTATATGCATTGGTATAAAAGTATATATTCTTCACCAGTACTTTTCGGATCAAAAGACATGTAAAAGATGATGAACGAATCGTCGGGAAAAAAGTGATGCACGGCTTCACATCCCTGTAAAGCTAGCACTTTCAATTAGTACGCAAGTACGTTCCTCCAGAGCTTCCGTCTTCTCCAGTCAATTTATTTGACCATTCCAACTAATTATCATCATTTCTAAGCATGGCCGTTGGAAAATCATCGAGCTCTCCTTTTGAATACTAGTAATTATTCAAAGCCTATGTATCCATCTTTGAGCACACATGCTATTTAGGGCTGACTGCCTTGTAAGTTGTCGCAACGAGCATCTGGCGTGATGCCCCACCAAAAAAGGACGACGCACCATCGCCGTTTCGAGAGCTGCCAGCTTCCGAGCTCTCCTTCACCATCACACATCATCCCAAAACCAATTAGCCACGGACCACTTCACCAGCCATGAATGTTGGCCGTGTCGTCTCGTCTAACTCCCGCTTCGTCTGCCGCGGCTGCTCTCGCCGTCTGACGACGCCCGCCTTCCGCCGCGCCTACTCTGCCGCTGCGGCCCCCGCCCAGGACATTTACGATGTCGTGTGCGTCGGCGGCGGCCCTGCGGGCCTGAGTCTTCTCACCGCGCTCCGTACGAAGACGTCTTCATCACCCACGTTAATGTTGCAGGTTCACTGACCTTGATGGCACTGCAGGCGCGAACCCCGTCACCGCAAACCTCCGCGTCGCCCTCGTCGAGGCGCAGGACCTGTCCAAGGTCGCATCCTTTTCGCTCCCGCCGACGCAGTACTCGAATCGCTGCAGCTCGCTGACGCCATCGTCGGCGCACTTTCTCAACGAGATTGGCGCGTGGTCACATATGCAGCGCGACCGCATCCAGGCGTTCCAGGAGATGCAGGTCTGGGACGGCGTCACGGGCGCCCGCATCGAGTTTGACTGGCAGCACCGCGGCGCTGGCGCCGTCGGCGACACTCTGGCGTACATGACGGAGAACCTCAACACCACGTCGGGCCTGTTGAAGCGACTGCAGGAGCTCGGCGGCGTCACGGTCCTCGACAAGTCGCGCGTGGAGGGCATCACCCTAGGCGAGGAGTCGGAGGACCTGGACCTCCGCGGGTGGCCGGTCGTGCACCTCGCGGGTGGCAAAGCCCTCGCGGCGCGGCTGCTCGTAGGCGCGGATGGCGCGAACAGTCCCGTACGGGCGTTTGCGGGCATCGAGGCCCGCGGCTGGGACTATAACCGACACGGCGTCGTCGCCACGCTCGAGCTCGAGGGCGAGGGTTGGGGCGGCGCCCACACCAAGACGGCCTACCAGCGCCTCCTCCCGACAGGGCCCGTCGCCATGTTGCCCATGCCGGGCCGGTACGCGACGCTCGTCTGGTCCACGACGCCGGACAACGCCGCCGTCCTCAAGGCCCTGCCCGCGCAGGATTTCCTCGCTCTCGTCAACGCTGGGTTCCGCCTGCCGCCCGTCGACGTGGCCTACATGCACACGCAAACGAGCGGCGGGCAGCAGGCGGAGCTTGCATGGCGCACGCAACACACACCGTTTGACGCGCGCGCCGTCCCGCAGGCCGCCGTCGCGGTGCAGGACGGCAGCATCGCCTCGTTCCCGCTCAAGCTGCGCCACGCCGACACATACATCGGTGAGCGCGTCGCGCTCGTCGGCGACGCTGCGCACACGATCCACCCGCTCGCCGGACAGGGCCTCAACCAGGGCCAGGGCGACATCCAGAGCCTCGCCCGCGCGATCCAGTACGCCGTGAGCCATGGCCAGGACCTCGGCACGCAAATGGCCCTCGAGCCGTATAACAGCGAGCGCTACGCGGCCAACCACGTCGTGCTTGGCGTCTGCGACAAGCTGCACAAGCTGTACTCGGTCGGAAGCGGCCCGCTCGTGCCGCTGCGGTCGCTGGGGCTGCGCGCCGTCAACGGGCTGTCGGCGCTCAAGGGGTTCCTGATGGACCAGGCGTCGGGGACGGGCGCCAAGGTGTTTTGAGCGCTGAGTCTGCGTCAATGGCAAATTTGCTTCGTGTATAAACAATCATGTACAAATACAAAGAATGACGGTCACCTGTAATGGCCATTTGGCTTACTGTAGAGTATGGTGCTGCAGATTTATAGTAGACTGAAAGAGATGTTTTGTTGAGGAGTATATACTGATTCTCCTAGCCACTATGACCACAGACAAAGGAAAATTAAAAAAACCATTCTACATTTCTACGCCCCCGTCTAAAATCTTTACCGATCAACCTCACCTACAGAATTGTTAGTCAGTGCTTTTTTATGCGGTCCATCAAAGAAAACTCACCAAACACGAGATCCATGGTACCGATAACAGCGACGGCGTCGGCGAGCAAGTGACCCTTGGCGACGTGGTCGAAACCGCCCAGATGGGCGAAGCCCGGGGCACGAATGTGGCATCTGTACGGGCGCTCGCTGCCGTCGGAAACGACGTAGACACCCATCTCGCCCTTGGGAGCCTCAATGGCGGAGTAGGTCTCGCCGGGCGGCACGGCGTAGCCCTTGGTGTAGAGGAGGAAGTGGTGGATGAGGGCCTCCATGTTCTCCTTCATGGCGGAGCGGGGCGGGGGCGAGATCTTGTAGTCCTCGACGCGGACGGGGCCGCCAGGCATCTGGTTGAGGCACTGGTGGATAATGCGTAGCGACTGGCGAAACTCCTCCATGCGGCACAGGTAGCGGTCGTAGCAGTCGCCATTGGTGCCGACGGGCACATCAAACTCCACCTTGTCGTAGGCGTCGTAGGGCTGGCTCTTGCGGATATCCCAGGGCACACCGGAGCCGCGCAGCATGACGCCGGTAAAGGACAGGTTTATGGCCTCGCGGGCGGGGAGGACGCCGACGCCGCGCAGACGCTCGATCCAGATGCGGTTGTCCGTGAGCATTTCTTCGGTCTCGTCGATGCGGTCGCCAAACTGGGTGGCCCACTGGTAAATGTCGTCGAGGAGG
This sequence comes from Beauveria brongniartii, assembly GCA_030782485.1. Taxonomy (NCBI): domain Eukaryota; kingdom Fungi; phylum Ascomycota; class Sordariomycetes; order Hypocreales; family Cordycipitaceae; genus Beauveria; species Beauveria brongniartii. The sequence goes on from JARJPP010000459.1 coordinate 4,726, forward strand.
CCGACGGGGATGTCCTGGTGGACACCGCCGGGGCGGACGTAGGCCGAGTGAAGACGGGCACCGGAAACACGTTCGTAGAATTCCTAATCAACAGTCAATTGCGTGGGTTGCGTAAAAGACGCAGCGTTGTTGGCAGCTTACCATGAGCTTCTCACGCTCCTCGAACCCCCACAGGAAAGGCGTCAGGGCGCCGACGTCCATGGCGTGGGAGAGAACGGACATGAGATGGTTCAGAACACGGGTGATTTCGCCAAACAGGGTACGGATGTACTTGGCACGGTCGGGGATCTCGACGTTGAGCAGCTTCTCGACGGCGAGGGCGAAGCATTGCTCGTTGGTCATCATGGAGACGTAGTCGAGGCGGTCAAAGTACGGTAGCGCCTGGAGGTACGTCTTGTACTCGATGAGCTTCTCGGTGCCGCGGTGTAGCAGGCCGACGTGGGGGTCGGCGCGGATGATTTCCTCGCCATTGAGCTCGAGAATCAGGCGCAACACGCCGTGGGCGGCAGGATGCTGGGGGCCAAAGTTGACCGTGTAGTGCCGGACCTTGCGGCCCTCGATCGAGTTCTCTTTGGACCGGCGGGACTTTTTGGGCTCGGCGTCGTGGAGCCCGTAGATGTTTTCGTTGATGGCAAAGTCCTCGTCGACGGGGACCAGCCGGGTGCCAACGTGCTCGGCCGTGGCGTACCTGCGCGTACACGTCGTCGATAAAGGGCGGGCAGCGGCTGTGCGGACGGCGGTGGCGGCAGGACGGATAGCCAGTCTCGTGGCAGCGCCGCGGACAGCCAGTCTCTGCAACGTAGCCATGGCGGGAAAGACGGAGAGGATCCGGGGGCGAAAGACGACAGAGCGGCGATGTGAATTAGGTCGAGAAGTCGGACAGTCGGTAGGGGTGCGGGGGAGCTTAGAGGATCTCACAGAGCCTCTTCCTCGCAGTCAATGGCTGATCCAGTCGAGGGATAGCACCGCAAAGGCAATTGACCGATGAATATCGAGGAGCCTTTGGAGTCGTGGTGGTCGAGCTGTTTCGCGAAAGAGTAGCTTGCTGAGTGCGAGTGGATTCCGCAAAGGCCCGGATATTTGTTGATGCGTGGGGATGCGGCCAATCACGACAGGAGTATTAGCACATTCATTGACAAACCCGGCCAAATTAGGTACAAGGAATTGCGCGGTAAATGCTCCCCAGAGTAAGGTACTTCAGCCCAAGCAAAGCAATAATCGCTATACTAGAATGACACTGCCACTAAAATATCACGTTCCGTCTCGTTCTTAATAGTGACTATTTAGTAGGTAATAAGTACGGCCATTCACTTTGAATGAAATAAGTTATACCTCTATCCTTGGGAATATTGTTCGCTTTCTTGTGCAGGCGCATCCACCCACATCCAGCGCTGTCTCGCCTACGGGGACAGAGTTAGATACCCACAAGGACATTGTCTTCGCTCTTATTGCGGCGACTGGGCTGTTGTATATTGGATCAGGGTGTGTTAGTGAAGATTAGTACGCCTACTGAATTAATCAGGGAGCATAGCGAGTTGTGTGAATCCTAGATAAATGTATACTATATGTTCAAACAGTATATGCGCATGGTGTGTAGCTGCGAGGGTGAGCTGAGCTGCAGGCCGGAGCGGATAGACAACCTCGTGCATCTACTGCTTGACTACCTTGAGGTACTTGACGCCCAGTTATGCCGTGCCCAACTTTTGTATCAGTTCTGCAACCCTCATTTCAAGTGTTGTTCTAGCTCAGCCTCGCTGCATAACCAATCATGGCAACGATCAGGCGCTATTAGTCCACCAAAAGTGCCCCTCATGATGGCAGAGGACGCGCGCAGTCAGCCTCATTGTAGCCAAGCTACAGCAGGTATTAAATGGCGGTGCATCCATTCCATCAAGGCAATCTGTTTCATTTCTTTATTTCTTATCAAGCTACACTTTGTGAACCCCAGTGGCTGTTGCCAGCATGACTCCTGCCTCTTCTACTACTTCGACGCACCATCATCACCATGCGCGGTCGCACGCTGCTGCGTTCGCTTACTTGCAACGCAGTCGAAGAAACCGTTCGCGGGCTGACGAAGACCCGCGTACAACAGAGGAAATGCTACAGGCACTTGGAAATACTGTAGAACCTGTCTCAGAACGTGACGCTGTGGTCAGTCGGTTGTCGGTTTCGGATCACAGGGCGTCCGGTACAGGTAGCCCGTCGTACTTTGCGGAAGCGACTAGTACAGCGGACTCAAACGTAGCCTCAGAAGAAGCAACAATCAATACGACTCCCACACCAATGTTGGATAGCGGTGTGGTGCTTCGCGTAGGCGAGAATCTATTCTTTACGACGCGCGCAACCGTCGCCGAAAGCCATCTTCTCATGACGCTGCTGAGCACAGAGGCAACGCAAATTGGCGAGTACTTTCTCGACGCTGATCCCGACACGTTTAGCCATGTCCTTCGATTCCTACGCACCCGCCGCTTCCCACTCTTCTACAACCATGCATCGGGCTACGACACGGCCAAATATCTGGAGCTGCTGGTGGCGGCGCAGTATTATCGCATTCCCACGCTGGAGATGTGGCTCGCCGAGAAGCGCTACTTGGGCATAGTGAATATCAAGTCAGACTACAGAAAGTATAGACTCTTTGGGATTGACCAAATCACGCGGATGGAGGAGCTTTGCTGGGATAGAGAGGAGCAAGGCCGCATCCTGAGCGTCTCGGAGAACATAGGCACAGCCCATGCCTGTCCGCAGAAGCGATGGCGGCATGATGGCGACAAGGAGAAATGTAAGAGGGCAAAGTGCTATGACACGCTTTCGACGGCGCTTGTATTGGATATGAGGATGATGCGAATTATCGATATGACTGCTATCGTGACCAAGGCAGAGATTCGCGAGAGTGTCTTGTCAGCGGGTCCCTACTCAGCGGAGCTACCACCATATCCAGGCGGTAGCGAATAGGAGATTCATGGAGAAACGTTTTGACTAATGAAGCATATTGGTACTATCATGTCAGTAGGAAACGACGTGTGTAGTTTGGTTCTGATTTTGGGTAGCTTGCTTGTTCCAGGTATCAATCATGAATAATACTCAAACTTCTCAGTCAGGGTCTTGGCGCTGAATTCCAACTTGACTGCAGCATAATATACTGTCAGGCACCGAAGGCTGTTCGGTAAGCTGCGATGTGTGCCAGGTGCCTGCGATCTGGAGAATAGCCAACCGACGTACGGGTACTGGGAGTAGCTTCAATGCCCAGAAAGGTACTGTTTGATTTCTGCCAAACGTGTGGCTGATTGGCCTCGAAGCTGTCATGGCTGTTGTGCGAGGTCGTGATTTAACCCCGCTGACGAACCACTTCCTCCCAGTCTGCTGCCAGCTTGCTCGGCTGTCAGCCGGAAGCCCACCGTGGACCACTTGTTGCCACAGACAACGGCGGCGAACAACACCACCGGCTAGCTGCCCACACTGTCGTTTTTTTCGTTTTTTTTTTTGCCTCGGGCAACATTTCATCACCAATCTAGCCGCACGCTGTTTTTTTTTTTTTTTTTTTTGCCTTTTGTCATCTCTCACTGCCGAGTAGAAGATTCTTCTTTTTGCCCCCTTCACAGGACAGATATCTTGTCCTCTGCTAGCCTTCATCTGCTGCCAATCAGCTCCAGTCCACTATTGACCCGTGTGCTTTAGCTGTGTCTCAGGTGCCAGAGCTGCACCTCGATTTGGCCACGCTGCTACAGCTGCCAAACCGGATTTCCAGCGCCGCCCCTATCATACAAGCATTTCACTCCTTCAAATCCGGCATCGTCAGGCAGAATTCGCTATCATGGCCGACTCCGACGATTATCTGCAGGATGGCTTTAATCCGCGCAGCGTCACCATTCCACGTTTGCGATCCATTCTTGTCACGCACAACGTTGATTATCCATCCACTGCAAAGAAGACACAACTCGTTGCTCTGGTCGAGGAACACGTTTTGCCCCAGGTCCCCAAGCTGCGAGCTCAGCGTGCTCGCGCAAAGCGCTCCAGTCTCGGCATCGTCAATGCCGGCAGTGCGCAAGATAACGGGCTCTGGGATGATGACGAGCTTTCGCCACCCCGCCCTATCTCACGACGCTCAAAGTCTCCACGCAAGAGTTCCGCGCGCATCAAAGTCGAGGAAGAGGAGCCTGCTACCCCTTCATTCCGTGATGAGCCTAGGCGCAACTTGCGCGCATCACGCTCGGCTAGCAGGCAGCTCTCCCACGGGCCCGAGGATGATGCCCACCTCTACGCCGCACCTGTTTCTTCTCGCCGCTCCAGCCGCCGAACCGTCACGCCTCAAATAAAGCCTGAGTCTGTGCCCGAGCCCGAATTCGAGCTTGAACCCGAAGTTGAGGAAGAGGAGGAAGAGTCCGAAGAAGATGAAGAGGAGAATATTGAGAGGGGGGATTTCGAAGAGGAATCGACACAGTACGAAGAAGAGCCGAGCGTCTTTACCGACGATAACCCTTTCCAAGGCGGAAGCTCTCCACCTCCAGTGCAGACGCCCAATAGCCGGAGAACCGTGAGCGTCGAGCCCGTAAAGAGCGCAAAGTCTGCTCGTCGTCGTACAGCGCTTGGAACAGAATCCACTCGCGCCTCGAGGCGGTTCGAAATGGCGACACCCCCTAGCCGCTACAAAACCCCAGACGATCTGCTAGAGCCGGGCGAGGAGTTCACCCCCGATGAGCAGCTGGAGCTTGAGGATGAAGCAGCTGGCGGCGACGTAGCAGCTATACGCCGACAGGCCGTCGTGAAACCCAGGCCCCGTCGCAACATTAAGACTCCCTTCTTCGTACTCTTGATGGCCATTTTTGGCGCCTATCTTGCCTGGTTTCGACAGGAGAAGATGGCTGTTGGATACTGTGGCCTAGGCCGGCCTGCGAAGCAGATTATCCCGCCAGAAATTCCCGTCCCAGACATTATCATGGCCTTTATCGAGCCAGAGTGTGAGACATGCCCCCAACACGCCTTCTGCTACGAGGACTTTACCGTCCGATGCCAGGATGATTTCATTTTGAAGCCGCACCCACTTGCCCTCGGCGGACTTATTCCTCTGCCGCCCACTTGCGAGCCTGACAGTGAGAAGGCTCGGCGTGTACAGGCAGTCGCTGATAAGGCTATTGAGGAACTCAGGGACCGCCGCGCAAAGTACGAGTGCGGAGAGTTGACAAACGATGCTGGTGAGCAGCAAGACTCTCCCACTATTGCCGAGGAGGAACTCAAGGCTACTGTTAGTCAGAAGCGCAATAAGCGCATGAACAGCCAAGAGTTTGATGAGCTCTGGGAAGCTGCCATTGGCGAGATTACCGGCCGAGATGAAGTCGAGGTTCAAACGACGACGCCCGAGTAAGTTATCCATTGTTTCTATGTTACCGCTGCATCCCCTTGTAGCAGCGTGTGCCCCGAGGAATCAACGTTCTGACCAGAGACACTAATCAGATCCCACCCTGATCCTACAGATCGCCCAATCCCCCCAGTGTTTCAATTCGAAAGTTATCGTCCAACTCTCTCGCTCGCCTTCCGTTCCGCTGCGCGGTCAAACGATCCATCCGCAGCGGACTGGCAAGATATCGACTCCCAATTGGACTTTTGAGCATGCTCGTCCTTGGTGTGCTATATCTTAGAGCCAGCTACCGCAAGCACCTCGCTACCTCTGCCCAGATTCCGGCTCTTGTGGACACCGTACTGGGTAGACTGGCTAATCAAAAGGAGCTCGGTGATGAGGATCTAGACGAGCCCTATCTGTTCCTGCCGAACCTGCGAGACGACGTTCTCCGCTCTGTACACTCGCTGGCCGAGAGAGACCGCATATGGCAGCGCGTACGAGCTGTGGTGGAGCAGAACAGCAATGTTCGCACGAGCCAGAGAGAAGGCCGCAGCGGCGAGGTCGGCCGCGCATGGGAATGGATCGGCCCTAGCAAGGGTGAGGGTGCGAGACGGCGACGCAGCGGGCGGGTCTCGTGGGCACCGTCAGACTTGGGCGCAGAGACGCCCGAGTCTAAACCAGATGTCCAAGTCAAAAAAGAAGTCAAAGAGTGGGATGAGCCGAGGCCGATCTATTAATCAGATATCAGAATAGTGCGCCCCGCCTGTTTTTGAGAGATGTATATTTGTATTATTGTATCACTGTAATGTTACCAGCTTGATTCCATTCTACCAGAATTAATCCTTTCAATTTCTCTATTTCCTGCGCAACAGCGCATTTGAAACCTCAGGCCTTGCAGAATGCATACGTTGACAGGGTCTTGGCGTTGCTCGAGGGATTACCCAGGAATCGGGCTCATGATACGCACATCCACGCAATCTACAAAACATTCACATCATAAACGTCGGAATATTATAAAGAGACTTCAAGTCTCGTTGTATTGCTAATGCACAAGTGTTGATATATGCACAAATGGTGTTGTGACAAAGGGGATAGGTGGACCTTGTTATCTATTCTAGACGAGCCGCTTATTGGGCCTTGGCGCTGACGATCTCTGCAAAGTAACATGGATTAGCTCGCGATTCTAACACGGGTCTGCACGGTTGCAACATACTCTCGACGTCAGCGACGCTCTGCTGCAGGATCTGCTGCAGAACCTTGGGGTTCTCGAGCTCCTTCTTGACCTTGGCGATGATGGACTGGGCAAGCTCCTTCTGCTGGCGCTGCTTGACCTGGCCCTCATAGCGGACCCACGAGTCGAGGACGGTCTTCGCCTCGGCGGCCAAAGCGGTCTTTTGCTCGAGCTCGAAAGCCTGAGCCTCAAGCTTGGCGGTTTCCTACAACGCACGTGCCAAGTCAGCAATTCGATTCGTTACTGGCCGTTACCCCATCGCAATTCATCAAAAGAACCGCCCCCCTCGTCGTCGCTTACCTTGGAAACCTCAAACATGGCCTTGGTGATGTCGACGACGCCGCCCATCTGCTTGACGCCCTCGATGCGGGTCTTGACGGCCTCGGTGTGGTCGGCACGGGCCGAGTTGAGGATATTCTTGATCTTGTCGTTCTGGCTCTGCGCCCACTCCTTGTAGGCCGGGCCGCCGTACTTGATGAGACCGCCCCAGATGGAGAGCAGGCAGACGGCGATGACCGTCTCCTCGTTCATGACGTAGTACTCGCTGCTGAGGGCGTAGATGCTGAGGCCGGCGCCGGAGCTGAGGATGGCCGTCTTGCTCAGAAGGCTGTTGCCAGGAAGGCTGTCGAGAATGCTCTGAGCCTTCTTCTTGGGCTCCTCGGCCGGCACGTTGCTGGTGCTCGCATGGCGGGCGGCAGCCAGAGCAGGGAGGGCTCGGCGGGCGATGGTAGGTCGGAGGTAAGGAGCGGCGCCTGCGCGGACGGGGGATGTCCCCCGAGGGGTTAGTATCGCGGCCAATTGGCCTCGGAAAGGGCGAGAAGTGCGCGAATCGACGTACCGGCAGCGCTTCGCGCCAAGCGGGAGGCCATTGTGAGATGAATTCGACGGTCGACGGGGGGGTACGGGGTAAACGTGTCGTTGATCGGGAGCTTGGGTATGTGGTTTGAGGTTTTATCGTGCTAACTTCTCGGGATGCTGAGGATGATCACGTGATGTAATTGCTGTTTACTGCGCTACTGCTGATGGCAGCGCTCCTCGGCATTCCGTTCCAGCGAGTTTAGCCGACTCTTGCCCGCGAATTGAACCCACTATTGTAACATGGTAGCTGATTGGCCCAAGCTTAAGTGCTAGCCAAAGATTTCATGGATCTTTAGCTTATCGATATAACTTTTTTATCCCAGTTCACTGTAACGAATATTTGCCATACCAGTACATCAAAATTGTTCTAATCTGATCACAGAGCTTAGTACGAGGCCAGTTCAAATCGTCGGATTGTCTCGCAAGATATTTCCTCGCCCGACGTGGACTGCTCTTGCCACTTCAACTTTCATCATGGCTCCCACGGGTCAAACAAGCAGCTCCAAGCGCAAACGCAGTGCTCCCGCTGAAAAGATCACGAAACGTCAACGTGCCGCCTCCAGTGAAGATGAGGAGGACCCGAATGCCGAAATCCTTCTTCTGGAGCAGGGAATTCTTGAGTCAAGAAAGAACTATAACAACATTACCGTTCTTCTTCGAAAGGCCGCAGACCTTACGCCCGGCAACCCAGAGACTATGTTGTCGACCGTCGCACTCTGTCGCATTTTCATGAGACTCTTGGCCCAGGGCTCTCTTGTCTCCAAGAAATCCCTCTCGGAAAAGGACCAAGTTGTTGTAGGATGGCTGCGGGGCCAGTTTGGCCAGTTCAAGGACTTCCTGCTGGATCTGCTCGGGGAAGGTGATGTTGCCGCTACCGCTCTCACCCTTTGCATGCGAACTTTAAAGGCGGAAGGCGAGTTTCTCAGAGACGAGTCAGTCTATGCCTTCCCTCGCAATTTTTTAGGGAAAATTGTCAAGAACGTCATCGCGAGTGAGAACGATGAGCTCCGCAAGATCTACATCGAAGAGTTCGCCGAACAGTACGACGATGTTCGCTACTACACGTTTGCCTCTGTTACGTAAGTTATCACAATTATCACAATCCTTGTCTTTGCTAATCCTGTGCCCAGTTCCGCTATCAAGGATTTCTCGGACGGCCAAGGTGATCTGAAATCGAGGCTCTTCGAGAGCGCTTTCGCACTCCTCTCTGTACTAGACGGCGTGCCGGGCTCAGCAGATGAGTTGGAGGACTTCTACATTCACAAGCCGGAGAAGAAATCGCATTATCTGCGCCAGCCCAATCAGCACAAGAAACAAGGTCAGGAAGCTTGGCTTGCCCTGATGAATATTGTTGAAACCAACGACCAACGCAAACGCTTGCTGGCGCTAATCGCTGATGTTATCGCGCCCTGGTTTACCACGCCTGAGATGCTCTCAGACTTCCTGACAAGCTGCTACGACGCGAGTGGATCGATCGCACTCCTCGCCTTGTCTGGTGTCTTTTATCTCATTCGAGAGCGCAACCTCGACTACCCTTCCTTCTACGCCAAGCTATTCTCTCTCCTCAACAGCCAGATTTTGCACTCAAAGTATCGTGCGCGCTTCTTCCGACTTTTGGACACGTTTCTCGGCTCGACTCATTTGCCCGCCGCTCTCGTCGCCAGCTTCTTGAAGCGACTTGCTCGCCTGTCGCTGAATGCGCCTCCAAGTGCTGCGGCCTTTGTCGTTCCGTGGATATACAACATGCTCAAAAAGCATCCGTTGTGCACATTCATGCTTCATAGGGAAACGAAAGATGAAGAGGTAAAGAAGGAGCTCCGGGAGCACGGCATGGAGGACCCTTTTCTGGCCGACGAAAGCGACCCAATGAAGACTCAGGCTATTGAGAGCAGTTTTTGGGAGCTTGTCCAACTGCAGTCGCATTATCACCCCAACGTCGCCACCATTGCAAAGATTGTAGCGGAACAGTTCACCAAGCACTCGTACAACATGGAAGATTTCTTGGACCATTCTTATGCAAGTTTATTGGACGCTGAGATGGACAAGGACGTGAAGAAGGCACCTGTTGTCGAGTTTCACATTCCAAAGAGAGTATTTCTGCCGCAGGACGACACTTCAGGAACTCCCGATAGTCTTTTGGTGAAGCTCTGGGATTTCCAAACCGTCGAGGCTTAGTGGCTCTAGCGACAAGGACGAAAGATTACCAGGAAACTGTATTCGAATGGGCATAAGCGACATTATTTGCATAGTATTTGGAGTTCATTTTGTTTGGGGAATTCTTTTGTATATACACCTGGCGAACTTGGTTCACAAATAAAGACACGAATCTTATATTGCCGCACAGAACAATACTTTAGCTACTGCCCCCTCTTATCGCTTATGTTCTTGGGCTCGATCGCCATCAAGACCAGTCTTGATTTCTGTATGCACCTCACTCATAACATGAGTCTTGACGAAGACGCACGAAACGACACCGACTACACCAAGCGCAGTGTACAGATACCAGATGTGACGAATACTATCCGAGAAGGCATCCTGCACTGCGCGCTGATATTTTGGGTTCTGAATCGTTGCCACCAACAGCACATTGGCACCGGCGTCACTGCCTTTGAAGGAGTCGGTGATATTCAAAGGGAGCCCGGCAGCGACAAGACGTGATTGCTGCACGTTCATCCCGTTTTGGAAGAGCACACCGCCGAGGACGATGGCTACCGAGGCTGACATGCTCCGGATGAAGCCAAAGGTGGCCGTTGCAGCGGCCGTCTGACCGCCCGACACGTTTGCATGGAGTGCCAGCAGCGGTGGGAAGAATAGCATGCCCATGCCGAAGCCGAGGATGAGTTGGTACGCAATGATTTTGACGAGAGACGACGAGCTGTCAAAGTTGGTAAAGAGGCCAATGCCCAAAGCTACGAGAATATTACCAAGGCGAATGATTTCAACGTATCGGCCCGTCTTGTGGATGAGAAACCCGACAGCGCCGCTCATCAACGAGGAGCTAATCACAATGGGAAGAAACAAGACACCAGAGTGCAAAGGAGATGCGAGCTGTGTAGCTTGAAAGTATAGCGGCAAGAACCAGCCCCCTCCGGTCACAACGGCAGAGTGGCAAAAGTCAATGACGAATACGGCCGAATTGTGCGCGTTCCTGAATACGTCGAGGGGCATCAGAGGCATCCTGGCGAAGCGTGCCTCGCAGTAAATGAAGAGCGGCACGGTGACAATGCCAAAGACCAGCAGGCAGATGACCTGCGCAGAGTTCCAGGCAAAAGTCACGCCGCCAAAGTTGAGGCCGATGAGAAGCATGAGGGCGATGCCGAGGACGCAGACGGTGCCGCCCCAGTCAATCGCCTTGACGCCGACCATGGTCGAGGTGCGGGGGTTGTGCACGTCGAGAAAGAAGACAAGCACGAGGAAGGCGAAGCCAGTGAGGGGCAGGTTGATCCAGAAGATCCAGCGCCAGGAGAGACTCTGCGTCAGAGCGCCGCCGAGGATTGGTCCCACGGTGCCCGCGACTGTCCAGACAATCTCTAGCAGACCAAGAAAGAGGCTTCGGCGTCTGCGTCCGGGCGTCAGTTCAGCTCTACCACGAAAGACACATATAGGATGCGGGAGTAAGACAAGAAATGCATGAAAGCGGCGGCAATGCGGAAAGACTGATTTTGAAAGGACGTACCTGACACTAAAAATGTCGGAAATGATTATATTGACCATTTGCACCATGCCGCCTCCGGCCGTGCCCTGGACGGCCCGTCCCGCAATCAGCACGGGCATGCTAACGGCCGCTGCGCAGACGACGGAGCTCGCAAAGAAGAGCGCCAGCGCCGACAGCAGGACGGGCTTGCGACCCCAAATGTCCGACAGGTTGGCCCAGACGGTCGACGCCGCCGCGTGGCCGAGCATGTACGCGCTGCCGACCCAGACGTAGCCGCCCGCCGAGCGCAGGTCCGACGAGATGGTGGGCAGCACAGTCGACACGATGGAGTTGTCCAGCGCGGAGCAAAAGAGCACGAGCTTGATCGCCAGTCGCTAGTCAGTGTCCTGCGCATGAGAGGAGAGGAGAACGAGGAGAGAGGGGAGGGGGCGGGGGGAGTGCTTACCGCCAGCGCCATCATGACCAGCGAGACGCGCAAGTTGCTGCGTCCCTCCATAGTCGGCGCCTCGTCCACGGCCATGGTTACCTGCAGAGGCTCGCTGAGATTCTGCGTTGGGCCGCCAGCTTGGCTGAGAGGTTCGGTTTGGCTCATGGTGGTTGTTGGTAGAGGTAGAAAAGGGTAGCGGGGGGTTTCGTTTTTGGCAAAGATGGAAACGATGTGCAGTCGTCGTTGGTAAGAGAACAAAGAAGAAGAACCCTATGCCACCACTCGACGGGGTACAAGAACCCGCTTGTCAAAGTTTTGTTTGTCGATTATGATTGGGATGCATTGGGCCGCAAAACCTGGGAAATCTTTAATTTGAACAATTGCCATTTTCAGAACCCTAGGTTTTTCGTGAAAGAAACCAGCCACAAAAAAGCCCGCTCAAAGTTACCGTTTACACATTTTATTCTCTGTGATTTATGTTTACCAGTTGCTGAAATCCTCTTGTCTTACTCGGTATTTCTGATTTTACTCCCTTTTCCTGTTCTCAATACTATTCTCACGGAATCTGATATACACAGTCGGTCTGCATCGTGTTTTAATACCACGTTGCTAGTAAAGCGTGATCGTTGTTATTTTGTGTTTGGAAACAGAGACTCGGAAATGTCAAAGCCGTTTGTTTTTAAAGTAATTCTTCCTGATAATTATACCTGATATTTATACACTTAATCTGCCAAGTAGCTTGTATCTGCAAGCCCTCTCTAGGATTGAGTGGTGCATCACCTGCTGCTGGCGGACATGCCATTTGTCTGTCTAAAGTCCGCAGTCGCCATATACTTGTCTAGCGCCATCATATTCCAGTCCGCATAGGGCATGTCAATTCCAAACGCCTCTAGCAGAACATGGGACATGGGCAAGGCAGACGACCACGCTGGCTGGACGGCCAAGCCGCACAAGAAGCGTCGCACCTTTCATCAGTCGTCAGTCACTAGCTTGCTGCTTCTATCAGTGATAGATGCCCTTTTCGCGCATAACGTCTGCGAGGTAACGTCGTCAGCGCTCAGCGAAAACCAGCCACGAAGTAGCTTGGCCCTGTTCGCTGTGATGAGCGACGCCCCAAAAGCCTCTCAACGGGGCGCAGTTTTGGCGGTTTGCCAGTATGCCAGTCAATAATTCCAGTGATGTTGAGACCCGAGTCGACAATAAAGTGATTATCTTTGTCATCTGCATGCTTCAGGAAAGACTGTTGCAGGGTTGTCCCGTCATCATGCTACCAGCTGTCTTATGCTATCGTGGAAGAACTGATAGACGGGGATTACGATAACAGGATACTCGGCATAGAGCTGTCTGTCTGCGATGAGTTCCAGGTGCTGACTCACAAAACGCGGTGTGTTAAGCTGCTGGTTTCAGAAATGGACCTCTGGGGGCTAGAACGGGAACCTGTCACTTGCGACCGCTGGGAGCTGGCAGCTGTCTCCCTGTATAATAGTTAACGAACCGAGCGGATGGAAAGGATACTTTTTGAGCTCTGCCATGACGCTGGCAAGTGTCTCTCAAACATTGCACTTTTCATTGGGTAATGCTGCATGACGATTTTGGGGCTCACACGGCATCTCTACCACCGAAATGAAGTTTACACCGACGAGCCGCGGTGCGGGTGTGGTAATTCTGACGCTGCGATATGTACGTGACGAGTGCTCCCACTACTGTGAATCAATCATGACTTGGATGCGACGACACACCGGTTGATCTACAGCTGGTGGAACGGCAGGTGCGGCAACAAGTCTTTGGCTCAACGGAACTAGTGGCTGATGAGCTGGCAAAGAAGCGAAGTTGATGAATGAGGATTCGGTAGTTAATGACCGTTGACGCTGAGAGCTAACCAGTTGGCGATGGTGTAACTTTTTATTAGAACCCCCTTGCAGATTACGAAGCTGTGTGGCAAGTACCTAGGTAGTTTCAGACAGTGCATTCGGCAAAATCTGCACTGTCAGACACTGTAATGAGCTGCTGCAGTAGGCCACGAGCCACTCACCGAGATGCCATAATTACTAATAAAAGAAAACCAACACCAGGATGAATCACCGCAATTAACTAGCAGGTTCACCAGCAAGAGCGCGACACCATGCGTTAGGTGATAGAAATCTCCTCTCATGCTGGCTGGAGCTTTCAAGAAAATCGGCAAGGACCCGCCGCCACTTTAGCCATTCTGCAGCTCTATGGATTAATGATTGACTATAAAGTTGAGCTGCAGATTGGAACAATGGAACTGAGATGGAAATCAACATGTACATACATGTGGCGTTGGTCTTTCCTTGCAGATAGAGACTGGTCTAAAGAAGAACAAACGCTTCCTATTTTTCCAAGTCATTGTAACTATTTACCTACCTGTTTGTCATTATTACAGTGACATCACGAACTACCTACCTACCTACCTATAAAACGACCCACGCCTGGACAACGCGCTTCACTGCCTTGGCAGGTGGCAGCTTAATTCCCCGACTAACGTTAGCACCACTTTTGCAGCCCCATCGCCACCATACTTCAACTCTAGTGAACCGTCCACCGTCCTAGCCAGGATTGAATTTCCCATCTCCTGTATCTTTAGAATATTCCTTCTTTTTCCCGCCGACGTCGACCACCGTACCGCATGTACATTTCGCAAGACGAACGTTCCCAATCCTGCCAGTCGAAGCTGGGCACTTCGGTTCGATACCCGACGATTGGCACACCATACGCAAGCTAGCACCTCCCACCAGTTGGCGCCCTCACGACTCCATCCTTCAACCACGATAAATAGGCATTCTTCCTCTTGCGCCTGCACCTATCTACAAACGCGCGGCTACATCGAAATGGCCAGTAATCGTTTCAGGCCTCTCGGTGATGCCTCCGCCAGCAACCCCCCCGGCCCAACGTCTGCGCCAGCGCCCTCTACAGTCGTCACCGGCGCAGACTCATCCGCCACCGCAAACTCGGCCCGTGCTTCTCGCAAACGGAAGGGTCACCGCGGTGGCAAGAAGAAGAGGTCTCGTCGCAAGAGCTTTGCTCTCTTACACGGCGACAGCCACGATGAGACGGACAGGACTTCTTCTGCCGACGGCTTCTACAATCACCCACAAGGGACCGTCAGCGCTGACAGTATCGACAGCCAGATTCTGCTAGACCATAGGTGCGTATACCCCCCTCGCAGTGCCTCGTTGCATCTCTCGTTCCCACTAACATCTGTAAAGAGAGCAAGCTCCCATGCGCATTCGACGTTCCTCAACCGTGACCGCCGACCGATCGCAGAATCCGCCTCTCAGCGCCAGCAGCAGACTGCGCTCTGTCCAAACCCATCACAGCAGCGATAAGTCCAGTCCTGCCACTCCCTGGGACGAGACTGCACCCTTGCTTTCCGACTCTGGCCGACTAGGTGCTGCTGGTTCCTCCGGTTATGGCGGTGCGGACAGCCGAACGCACAGGACTAAGAGTCGCAGGTCGTCGACAGTCTCATCCACCACCAAGCTGGCAGCCGCATTTGGCAGAAAGGATCCCTATCACGTAAATAACCCCCCTTCGGTGCCAGGTTCTCCTACCTTTGGTACCCTCGACCATCACAATGACATGACATTTGGTGATGTCATGCTGCGAGACGAAATGGCCATGCGAACTGGCAGCCCCAAGCGTGCTGCTATGAACGAGGACGAAAACTTCTTCGATGCCGAGGACGCGCATCGTCACGACGGTCCTCATACTCCACACCCTGATGCCGAGGCTGACGTCTGTTTCCCTACCCAAGGCATGTCTGAGATGGGTGATGACGACGGCACGACTCGTGACGACGGCCACCAGCATAGGAGTCGCCGCCGGCGGCGACAGTGGCCAGATTTGTCGGTACTTGAGGAGTGGAGGCAGTTTGAAAAGGAAGATAGGAGCGAGGGGCGCAGAGCAAAGAGAATTACGGAGCCCCAGCTCATCAACGGCCGTCTGCGCCCAGTTCGCAAGGGCTGGTTTCAGACTGACGAAGACGTTCCTTATCGCTTCACCTATTTCAACGAAGAATTCCAGAGTACCATTCACAGCCACACCATCTCAGAGCTTGTCCAACCCGGAGGGACCTTTCGTGAGCTCTTTATTCCCGACCATCGTGTTCTTTCCGATGAGGAGTCCGATTCGGGCGATGATACCATGTCTGTTCCGTCACGAGCTCCCAACGCCACTGCTGGGCTTGAAGTCGATTCTCACCGCTCGACTCGCCAACATTCAGTATCCGATTCCGCTCGTGGAGCATTTTCCCCGCCTCAGTTTGCACAAATGACACAGACCCAGCCTGCGGTAGACGTGCCTACGCGTGAAAGCTCTAGGGCGCCTTCCGTCAGGGCACCATTAGCTAATATAGGTGGACTACGCAACTCGGAAAGCATTACATTCAAGCCTCTGCCGGAGCCCCTCGATCTCGCGCCCAAACCAGAAAAACCTATTCGATACGGAGACCGACCGGTATGGTGGCTCAACGTTGTTTGCCCCACGGAAGAAGAAATGAAGGTCATATCCAAAGCATTCGGCATCCACCCTCTTACCGCCGAGGATATTATGCTGCAAGAGGCGCGTGAAAAGGTTGAGCTTTTCCGCCACTACTACTTTGTCAACTACCGGACCTTTGACCAGGACATCAACAGTGAAGGCTTTCTGGAGCCCGTCAACATGTACGTGGTTGTCTTCCGCGAGGGTGTTCTCAGCTTCCACTTTTCCATGACGCCGCACCCGGCCAATGTGCGGCGACGCATCCGCCAGCTGCGCGACTACCTGCTGCTGTCATCGGACTGGATCTCTTACGCCATCATTGACGACATCACCGATGTGTTTCAGCCGCTCATCCAAAACATTGAGGACGAGGTCGACGAGATTGACGAGGCCATTTTGCGCCTGCATTCGCCGCTGGAAAACGCCGACGAGAAGAGCAAAGATGATGCTGCGACTGTTGCCGAGGCGAGCGTTGATATGCTGCGGCGCGTGGGCGACTGTCGAAAGCGCGTCATGAGTCTTTACAGGCTCCTGGGCAACAAGGCCGATGTCATCAAGGGCTTCGCCAAGCGCTGCAACGAGCGCTGGGAAGTGGCTCCTAAGTCGGAGATTGGGCTGTACCTTGGCGATATCCAAGATCATATTGTGACCATGACTTCCAATCTGAGCCACTACGAAAAGTATGTAGGCTGCTGACAGGTTTCCCCGTCACCGTTCTGTACTAACTCGTGCTTGCAGAATTCTTGCCCGCGCCCACGGCAACTACCTCGCGCAAATCAACATCCGCATGAATGAGCGCCAGGAGCAGACTGCCGACGTCCTCGGCCGTCTCAGCGTCATTGGCACTATTGTGCTGCCCATGAACATCATTACCGGCCTCTGGGGCATGAACGTCTGGGTTCCCGGCCAGGAGAATGAGGGCAATCTGCAGTGGTTCATGCTCATTACGGCCGGCCTGCTGTGCTTTGGCATAGTGTGCTTCCTCCTCGCCAAGCGCGTGTACAAGATCGTCTAAGCGAGGAACAGAAAGCGAACGACATTTCTTGCAGTTTTGCTCAATATTTTGGCAAATAGATGGCGTGTATCTTATTCTTCCCTTCTTTTCTTTTGTCATTTTTCAACAAGGTGGAGTATTTTTGGACAGACGACAAAAGACCAGCTTCTTTTTTGTAATTACAGGATCCGTATTTATGGCAGCGCGCACTGGTGACGGTGACGACACAAGGTTGAGTGTTTGGAGCGGCATTCATTTTTAGTCCCTTTTCGCAAAGCCGAGCACTTGTGTCGTGAAAAAGGTTGATTGGAGTCAAAGAGGGGAAACAGTACAGTTCACACAAACATGACTTGACGTATTATTTACATTAGCGTCTGATAGAATTGCACATCAATACTTGTTATAGCACGCAACCTCGTTCACCGCATGTGTCGCCTTTTTCTCGGGCTAATTCTGTATCCAGGAGAAAAACGCAACCTCTCTCAAGAGGACCACAATCTGCCACGCGTTTTGAAAGTTCCTCCCCTCGTTGCCAGCATTCAAAATGCCAAACACCGTAAATTCACGATCTTTTGCTTTCCCAGAAATGGCTTCTCATTCTGCAAATGCTACACGACATCATCTTCTTCCTTGACCAACAAACGCTGAGCGAAGAGCCATGACCTGTTGCCGTTCCGATTCGGGCAGCATATCAATCTGGGCCTGCGGAAGCTCCATCAACGCGCGCATAAGACCTTCTGTATCCTGCCCGGCGGCGGCAGCAGGCGCGGCAAACGGCATGCCGGCACCACCTACCGGCGGCGTGTTAGTCGCGGTCACCTGCGGGTAGCCCGGTACCGCGCCGTAGCCCACCGGGGGTTGCTGCACAGGAGGCGCGGACGGCACGGCACCTGGCTCGACGACGGATTGGATTGCCTCGGGCGACACAAGACCCATGAGCAGCAGAGCCTGAAAGACGGCGTACGAGAGCTGCGGCGCCTGCTGCAGGAGCTCGGCTGCGCGTTGGGGATCCGAGGAGGCCAGCGCCTTCATCTGCGTCAGAATGTCGAGGAGCTGCGCGGGTGGGAGTGTGTTGAGCGTGCGGGAGATGGCATCGGTGCAGGTCAGGCCCGGGGGTATATCCTTGCCCGGGGGCAGCGGCGGCAGAGACGAAGCCGGTTGGGCCATGTGGGCAGCTCCGTTTAACGTGGTGGTAGCGTTCTGTATACAATGTTTGTTAGCTTTTTTGCTTCGTGTTTCGTCTCGAAGAGGTAGCTGGGACAAGTATTGATTAAACTGACAGGTGTGTAATCGTCGTCGGCAACTTTTTGCTCATGGGAAAAATCGACGCGGAGCTTGCGGCCCATGATTTCGTGGTCGTTGAGGTTTCGGACGGCCGAGGAAGCAGAGTCTAATAAGTCACAAGGACGAAAAGAGGTTAGAAACTGACGCAAGGGAGGGAGAAATGGAGGTTCGTGAAGATGCGCTGGGATGTGTTGTTTCGTACCTGTGTCTGGATATTCGGCAAAGCCGAAGCCCTTGGGGCGACCTGTCTCGGCGTCGTAGACTAGGCGAAAACGCTCGACCTTGCCGGCGTCGCTAAAGATGTCGGTGATTTGTTCCTCGGACAGTCCTGAAGAAAAAAGAGCAAGCGAGACATGTTAGCTGCAGTTCCAATAGTGGGAGGGTGCGAGGCCGGCCATTTGGAGCGTCGCGAGGCAACAGCGACCTTGGCCAGCTGCGCCAAACGTACCGTATGGGATGTTGCCAACAAAAACAACGCGCGAAGGTGGGCGCGTCGACATTTTGTTTTGCCCTTTAGCCTCGAGGCCGGGGTATATGCGTTCTTTCTTGGACTTGGACACAGGCGACGCGCAAGTGCAAATCGAATTGGGCAACCGGCGAGCTGTCGAACTATGTTTGTCGCGCTGGTCCTCGTTGCTTGTCGCGGTAGGCCGAAATCAAGGCGTGATGCGAAATTTAGATGATAAATATGCGGCAAGTTTGGACGAAGTCAAGTGGAAGCACAGAATTAGTTTGCGCGGCCTCGGCGAACAATTGATCAAGGTTTGTCGAGGTTGTTGATTGGGCATTGTCCATGGCCAATGCAGCTTGGTCGTTGAAAGCTCCAGGCTCTGCCAGGTACCTACCGGCGATTTGCCGGTCACCCACCAGCAGCAGGTTTAGGTGGGCGACAGCACGCCAACTACAGGTGATGGTTGTGGCTAGTGTAAGTGGTTGTAAATTGATAACATTTATTGGCTATTGAAATTTATCAAAGAGAGCAGATTATTGTATGGGGGTCAGCACTGGATTCTCCGACACTGTGAAGAAATTGTACTTAATCAAATACTCCCACCGCTTCGATGGCCATTTAAGTGCGGTGCCATCCGACGGTTTTATCGACGGAATCTGCCTAAAAGCTGAGAGAATATTTGTTTCAAAAAGTCGGATGCTGCGAAACCTTGCCCTCGCTCCACCACTAAATGATGCCTCCTAGCAACTCTTCATCTTTACATCACTTCTTCCTCACTTCTTCCTTACTTCTTCCTTACTTCTTCCTCACTTCTTTCCTCCTACAACACTTCTGGTACCATCTCTCATCCAGTGTTAGGATAATTGAACGAGCTGATCCTACCAATTGTTCAAGGCGATACCTTCTTAGGCCTATTTTTTTTAGATTGCATTATCCTTCTTCCTTCACTACATGGTCTTCCTTCCTTCACTACATGGTATTCACTGCATGGTATTCACTACATGGTATTCACTACATGGTATTCACTACATGGTATTCACTGCATGGTATTCACTACATGGTATTCACTACATGGTATCCACTGCATGGTATTCACTACATGGTATCCACTGCATGGCGTTTATAGTGTCTAACCGCTTGTCACTTGCCATACCTAGAACCTCCCCAGATGCAACGACGAGGAGGGCGGCTAAATCAACAGCAAAATCTGTCCAGAAGCCCCCCCTGTTAGGCAGAGGGAAGGATCTTGTATTGTGGAAGTGGGTGCCCGCTAAGGGGTGCCTACCTAGGGGGAGGAGGGTGCTTTTGGACATACACTACTAAACCTCTTCTGTATTTTTGCCGTCTAGTGAGCATATTAACACCTGAGAGATATTTTTAATAGTAAAAAAAAAAAACGTGTTAGAAGCTCTAAAGCGTCGACTAGACGGCAAAAGCACATGTGTAAACTGACACGGTATTTTCGCCTTGTCTCAAAACACCCCCCTCCCGCGTAGGTACCGAATAATGGAAGAGAGCAGAACGCACGAACTTGCCACACCATTGGGAAAAGCTACTGAGTAATCAAGACCTAGAGGAGCATCAGCATTTGCACATCATGGAACGCCTGAGCGAGCAGGATGTCTGCAACAGAGCAAGGACACGACTGCAGCTCCGGCTCCAAGTAGGGTAGCTAGGCCAAGACGACCGCGATGCTTCATTCCAATTGCTCCTGTTGCAAAATGCGAGCCAGACGCTGACCATCAGTCGACGAGAAGCAAGACAGTAGGATCATACAGGTACGGGGGTGGAAAGACTCCGCACGAACGTAACAACGAACAAGTGAGAGCCATCAGTGCGGGAGGAATTGGCCACAAGGACCACTAATCGTGGGCGGAAAACGATGACGAGCAAACCGCCAGATCAGCAAATGAGCCAAGCAGAAACTGGCTTTGATTCGTCGTGATTTTATTTGATCGATATAATTGTAGTCTGTGCCAACTCCCATATATAATTGCACGTTAAAAAGCAAGCGACCAAATTGGAATGCATGGACACACAATTGGTAAACTGTCATCTACATTGTCCTTCCCCCAGTAATAATTCCTCTTCCGTCAATAGCCCAACGTCGCACCATCCATTCCCTCCCACATGGATAATGTCCGACTGATCAACAAGCATCGAGTTCTTCCAGTTGCGCAACATGGAGGTGAGGCAAAAGTGGAATCCAGCATCGTGGAGAAAATCAATCGTCTCCTGCATCGTCTCGGCCACATGGTCGCCCTCCTCAATGTATTTGTACACAATGGCCAGGTACTCCTTCCCGACGTTGGGCAAATTCAGACCACGCACCACCTTGCCATAATCAACAAATGGTGGCCAGCGCCTGCGGGAAATCTTAGCCTTTAGCTGCTCGCTCGTCACCTTCATCCAGCCGTAGCACCTGCGCAGCCGAGGCATCGAGGTGACGTCTTCGAGATCCCCGTGCTTGTCTTGCTGCTTCTGGATGGCGCGCTGCTCGTCGCAAAAGACCATCAGGTTCGCCCTCGCCTCCGCCCTGTCCTCCGGTGCGGGAAGTATGCGCACCGGTCCTTTATCGGCGATTTCGGGCCGAGGGCCTCGTGCATCTGCTGGAGGAGGGGGCATTTTTTGGCACTCGCGCTGCGCGGCAAAATTGCACGGTGGCTGCGGGGGGCTCACAGTCCCAAAACTTTGGCGCACAAACGTCAGCACTACTGACTTCCGAACAATAGGGTGATGCGGGTCAATGATAGGATCTTTGGACATACCAGCTTCAGGACAAACGGCCCTCCCGTGACGCCCTCGAAGTCGACCTTTCAGTTCCAGCCATCTAGGCCGCCGTCACACCTGCCGGCGTCCTTGTCGGGATGTAGTGTTATCTTGTCGACACGGGATATCTGGTCAAACTCAAAGGGACACTTGCGCAGCCGCGGCTCCTTGAATGCCGCCAGCGTGCAGTTGGGCGGATTATCGTCTGTAAGTAGGCGCTCCTCGAGGAAGGGCGGCCGCATCATCGCGCGCTGTCTGTCTTCATCCCTTTTGGCCTCGCGTTCTATCCGAGTCTGTCTTTCAATCCTCCATTGTGTCTTATCGTCGAAGTTGGACACCGGGTGCAAGTCAGCCATATTGTCTTCTGACGTGTAAAGAATGCCCCTGTCTCTCAAATTAGAAGCTTTGGCGCGCTATGTGGATGTTGTACAGTCGCGATCAATCCAAAGTAGCTGTAACAATAAAAAAATAAGCACCTCAGTCACCGCACAGATAAAGAAGAAAATTTTCCTCTTCTTGTTCTTTTTCTTGTTACTCAAAGTTAGCAGTTAGTGAACTGGCATCGGCATCGGTTGTCAGTGATGTTAGCTGAGTGGCAAACTGATGTGGAGGCCTTGAACTGTAGGCACGAGAATACATCGCTAACAGCCTTTACATTGGTCTAGCGTTGCATTAGATTATCTCTCGGAAACATACTAGTTATCATTTGAACTTCAGATCTCGTAATTAATAGTCAAATTCGTGCCCAGAGGGCTTCCTCGTTAAACAGTGATGATACAGTAGTACATGTCTTGGCGCCAGGGTGATCCAGCCTAAAGGCGCACAATTCAAAATAGCAATCTGGCACGTGGACCAAACCTAGAAGCTCGAGCAAGCAGGGAAGATGATAGTAACAGTCACTTAAGACGAGTGGCCACTCTCAGACGAATCAGTCTTGGAGAGATCATCGCCGTTTTCCTCCTCTTCAAGGAGGGGACCGTGGACAGACTCTTCGAAGACAGGTTCAGTGTCAATAACCTCAAATTTGGTCCTGAAGTCTTTGCCATGGTGGGACACGGTACTGCTGTTGGAGCGACGACGGGCATTGGTGAAGGTAAAGTCCTCGTCGGCAATCTCTTCATGGAAGGTACCCCTGATAACTTGTTAGTCGTGGTTGATGAAACATTGTTTGCAATTGAGCAAGCATGCTGAATGAGGTAAAACCAAGAAGCTTGGTTCACATACCAATTGCCTTTGCCAGCGCCGTCCTTTTTGATCTTTTTGGGATCGACGTCGGCGTAGCCACTCTTGGCAAAGTATCGGGGCAGATGCTCAACGGGAAGGGCGGTGCCTT
This sequence comes from Beauveria brongniartii, assembly GCA_030782485.1. Classification (NCBI taxonomy): domain Eukaryota; kingdom Fungi; phylum Ascomycota; class Sordariomycetes; order Hypocreales; family Cordycipitaceae; genus Beauveria; species Beauveria brongniartii. The sequence continues at coordinate 27,563 of JARJPP010000459.1, forward strand.
CAGCGAGACCCTTGTGATCGCGATCGTTGGCCTTGTGGGAGCGGGTCACTTGAGATTGTTAGCACTACTTTTGTACGCATAGATGGAAAGCGAATTGTTGATGGTGAAGAGTGGCTTACTGATGGCGGTTGAGTGTAAGTGCAATGCAGTGTATCCGAACTAGATGCGATTGATCAAGGACGATTGGCAACCCAAGGTAATGAATTGGCTGTGCTGAGATGGCAGAAGTGTTTCAAGAAGATGAAAGAGCTTTGCAATGGCGGGAAATTGCAAAGTCAATGGGAGGTGGATGGCTCAACAAAACAAGATGGCGATGCGAGCTGGGGTGATGATTTGCAGAGAAGAGTATGCAGGAGAGGGCCAAGTGGTTGCAGCAGAGTCAATGTACAAGGCGTAAATGGAAGTGTTGATGGGATGATGAATTGGGAGGAGATGGAATGTTGATGGAAGAAGAAGTTCAAGTCAAGATGGATGATGAAGGTGAGAGGGAGGAGGGGTCGGATGAGAACTAATTATAAGTGATGGGCAGAGGAGACAGAGGTGGCAGAGAAGGACCCAGATAGGTAGCTGGAGTGCCGAGATGAGGAGACGCCTCCTGACTGGTCCAGAATGAAGAGAGTCAGTCAGAGCTGTCGTCACGCGAGCTTTGCGCATCGAATGAGCGAGGGGGGCGGGGAGGGGTGAGGGGAGCCAAGTAAACTGTTAGCAGGGAACAGCGGTACGGGGTGGCGGCGAGAGTTATCAGGGTACCTTGGCCAGGCATGTACCTTGCGGCAGCAGAACAAATCCAAAGCTGTACCTACCAGAACAAGGGTAGTTAGAGAGCAGCTAAGAAGAACTGGCGCATTATCACCGTGGGGTCCAAAATCAAATAAGACCAAAAAATAATAAAGCCACTTGTCCCTGCGGTGACGATGCTATGGCTCGGCCAGGTCGCATCGCGTGACCTGACGCAACAAGCACCTGGTGCCCTCTGCCCACCCAAACGGAACCCAGCCAGGAATAAAGGAAAAAAAAGAGGGGCCCGGCCCATTGGGACTGGCGGCGGGTACATGAACTTGCGCGCAGATTCTTCTTTTGCCTTGTTCTCTACGCAAGCGATGGCGCGAATTGCGCAACTCCTCCTGCCTTTCCGAGTTTCATCCAATTGATACCAAAAACATAAAAGTACACACTGATCGCGAACCGGTGCAGGCATGTCGACTCCGCCACGCTGTTTCCGGCGCGACGCTATTTTGCGGGGGTGGGCACCGCTACTGTGAGGGAAAGCGGGGTCTTGCCAGGTTGCTGGCAGCAGGTGTGCAGCACAGACTACAGTACCGTCCACGCAACCACGGTACGACAAGTGCATTAGCAGGTAGGGATCGGCTTGCCTGCCAACCTGCTTGCCTGCGACATGCAGCGAACGCTGCAACTTGTAAATGACTGCCAATTTAATCGACGCAGGATAGAATAGTACATACATCAAATTTCGACGAGCATTGTTTATCCGTGTTTGCCCGTGTGCTTCCAACACCTTTACTCCCCATTCCTTGTCATCAGAGACTCGGCCCACGCGCCAGCCTCACAGTGGATATCGCATCGGCCTACTCTGTACACCGTACAAACCCATGCAGGGACACAACAAGCAAGTGGAGCACAAACACTTGCAAACGCAGCATCACCCGACTCCGGAGCTCTTCTGCTGTTGGTTTGCACTCTGCAAATCATGTCTTGATTACGTCACATCACAACGTCCAGCTTGCAACAAAGCCAATTCCATCATGGAAGTATGCCGATGCCGCAAGCCATGAAACCCGTGATATTTCGCCATGCTCTTCAGTCTGTCCGCAGATTGTGCAGATTGTGCCCCACTAATCCGTAGACTATCTTGTTATTCATGTGGCACCCTTCTCGTCAAGGTTGCTCTGACGTGAGTTGGGGCATCCGATTTCGCCATTATACGGATAGTTTCGACCAACGTCTTTTTCGTGCGAGCAAATTGCAAAACGACATGTAATGGATGCTGCAGAAATATGGCATCTTTCCCCCGTACTCATCGCGGCAGTATACACCAGCATCATGTCGTAAAAAAGTCAATCTTGTCCATGACGACGAAGCAGCTAATATCAGCACCTGTCTTGCATCATCTCGCCATTCTGATGAACCCAATTACACTCACGTCCCTTCCCAATCCCTCTTTACCGCCCATGACCGCTTTTGCTGCCCTTCGCCACAAAGGACACCGTATCCCTTTGTCCTGGGCGTCCCCCGACCCTGCCTCGCCCCTCCTGTGCGAGTCACTGCCTCGCGTCACCATCATTCTCCTCCCAACAACTGGCCCCATTTCTCCTTTCGGGGAATATTCTAGAGTCACACAGATGTCAACCTCTGTCTTTCACCCTTCTGCAGCCTCACTGTCTCTCCGATTGCGCAACACACCCCGGCCTACGCTAACAAACCACATGCCCGCATGATCGCGAGACCCGCCTAGGCACTACGAATAGAAGCGTCTCACGCGACTCCCGCGTCCCGATCTGCCTCGCCCTCGAAGCGACCCACTTGCGGCCCTGGATTCCTGCAGCAAGCAGCATCCACTCTCTTTTTCCAAGGTACAACGTAGAACGGCACTGAGCCCCTGCTGGTCAAGTTGAGCTTTCAGAAAATCGGGTCACTTTGCCAGTTCATGCACGTCGGCGACTGCGGTGTTACGACTCCAGCCAGCTTCATCGTCTGCATCTCGGACTCCTTTGCGCTCAACGACGGCCCTCCGAAACTGCTGTCACATCTTTCTCTCACCTTCACTTGAAATCGCGCATCGTGAGAATTTAAGTAGACACACGTTACATCCTGTGAATTTTATAGTACCATTGCCCAACGCCAACAAACCCAAGCCCTCACCCTATTTTCAACGCTTAATTGCATCTATTTTGTTTGCTTTTCTCGGTGAATGCTCTCACGCCTCAGGCTCCTGTGCCCTGCGCTGGTCGCGCCAGCTCGCGCCTCAAGTAATAGGTAATAATGGCAGACATGGAAAAGATAATGTGTAATATAACAGTAAAATGCCACTTCCCTCTCCTCCTATTCCACCCATTGTCAATCTCCACTTCTTCAAGCTTCCCTTTGCCGTCTCATCTCGTCCCCATTCTCGAAAACTCGTTTTGGTACCGCAGCTTGAACCCATTGCACAGGGCGCGCATGTCAGGGTATTGATAGCCCTTGAGCTCAAAACCTTGCGGAATCACTCGGATGGGTATACCAATTACGTTGGCCGTGCGGCTGGCCTTGAAGCATAGCCAAAAGTATCCAGAGTGTTTGGTGTCAATGCAGAACGCATACGCCGACCGGTTGGGGTTTGCATCAATGTACGTAGTGAGCCATTTCTCTGTTGCGCGTTAGCTCAACATACAACCCAGAAGAGAATAGAAATTCAACTTACCAGTCTCGCTACGCGAGCGGTTCTGATACTTGTCGTGACGCATCATCTCATCTACCTTGCGAGCCATCGCCTTGACGTGGTCCACAATCAATTCGTCCAGATCGCTATATGTGTACCGCCCACCGATTCGCAACAGCTTGCCCACCGAAAACTCATTCTCCTTTTGCATCTCCAATACATCGATGTGCTGGTACACGTTGTCTGCGACCTTCCAAGTAATGGCCAGATGGTCGTTTCCTTTCGATGATGGCCGAATGATGACTTCGCCAGGTGCTTGCGAGCCCAAAAACTCCTCTGCCTGCAGACCATTGAACGGCTTAAAGTTGGGGTGCTTGACAACACGTTGCGTGCGTCCAGTAGTCTTGTCTTTTTCCTTCAGCTCCTCCTTGTCCGCAGCCTCTTGGGCATAGTCCCATCCGTCGCGTCCATGGTTGATCGGTCGCTTGTAGGGAATCCGAAGTGCATCCTCTCGCATTGAAAGTTTGGCAGAAAACGCCTTGTAGTCCATTTCTAGAATCTTAGCCCGCGTTGTTTGGCCCACGCTCAGCACGTCCTTGACAGAAGGCCGGCTGGTCACCTCGTGAGCCTCTGCCCTACCCTCGATGCCGCAGTCGAGCTTGGCAATGGCAAAGTCATCTCTGGCCACGCGAATGTTGACAGGTACAATCATGCCTTCGCAAAGTGTCTGCTTGGTCTCGCCAGTAAAAATGGTAAAGATTTCTGATTGCGTCAACGGCGCAAAGCTTCTTCTCAGCTCTTCGTACTCCGCCTGAAGCTCAGCACTGATAGCCTCGAGAGTGGCACGCTTCCGCTGGTTAAAGTTGCGCAACAGCTGATCGGCATACTCATCCAGAACCAGCTCATTGACTCTCTCTTGTTCGCCCTGCTTGAAAAGCTTGCGCACAATAGCGCCCGGGCCGTTTTCATCAATCTCAGCCTTGACATCTTCCTCGTCGAGTTCCAGAGCATCGGCAGCCATTTTGCGGCCAAGCTCATAGTCTTCTGGATGGACACGAGTATTATCCAGAGGATCAGAGGCAGAATTCGTCGCGTCGTAATCAATGTACAAGAAACTAGCACAGTTGTTCCACACGCGAGGACCGACAACGGGGAGCTTCCGGCTTTCTGGGTCACCGACAAGCTCTTCTCTTGTATTCACCGAACCACCGTTGGCATTGATGGCCTTGATCACACTGGTGGCCTTGCGCGGCCCAAGACCGGCAATAAAGGGAAGCAGGTTTGCAGTATACGTGTCGACCATGGCATCGTTGATGTTGACGCCGACCATGTTGACAGTGTCCACCATTGCTGACTCCAGATATTTGGCAACCTTGTCCTGTGGCAGCAGGTGCTGGCAAGGGTGGAAAGAGAGAGAGCTCACATCTTTGCCCAGCGCAGCATACTCCTTCATGGGGTTCTGCATATACCGGGCTAAGGCAACGCAGTATCTGGTGACTGGATTGAGCGAAGGGTGCTCGGCGAGGGCGCGCGGGCTATCCTTGTATAGTCTGGCAACCTCATCATCGACAACCATGACTTCTAATTGCTCAGTTCGGTAATCATTGGTTTCGGGGTCTTCAAATTCCGGTCCCATAAGAGCCTTTTCGCTGACAAGACTTTCCAAGTCGCGAACGAGCTTGTGGGTATCGCACGACCAACCACTGACAGCAATGACATCGGGGCGACGGCGGTTGACCAGTTCCACGAAAGCGTCGCGCTGGTTCTCGTCTCGCCCCAAATTAGAGAATTTGCCCTGTTCCAACACGCGACCATCTTCGGGAACCCAGGCCCAGCATATGGGGTCACGCGCTGGGTCGCCCATACCGTTGGAAAGCGCAAGGACGCGCGGCGGTGTTCCCAGAACCATACCCTTGGGCTTGTAGGGCGCCTGGTCCAGCTTCCTGTAGTAGTCTTGACGGACCATCTTGAGCACTTCGTCCTGGCAAAAGGTGCGAATGACCTCTTTGATATTTTTGGCAATGGCTTTCTCCAGCTTAGGATAAGCCGCATCCAAGACTTTCTTGCGCTCCTCCCGCCACTGCTCGGCACGGTCACTGAAATTCTCCGACTCAAATGCCTGGTACAGTTGCTTGCGGAAATCGAAGCGAGACGGCATGATGAGCTTAATCTCGATAAGACCCTCCTCCTCCGCTCGCATCATCTTGAGGAAAATGTCAGGCTGATGCACCAGATCGGCAATTGTTTGATTTTGCAAGTACTTGATTTCGTAGTATGGGTGAGTATCGTCAATCTTGCGAAGGCCCTTGTCCGTGCGGCGACAGCTGATTTCGGCAAGCTGATAGTAGGAGTTGCGGAAGTACTTTCTCATGCGAGGGCTAGCATAGAGTTCTTCAGCGTACATTTGCCTGGCTGCATTGATGACCTGGTCGCCAGTGTTGAAGTTGTCATCAATTAGGCTGTCGGCAAGGTCCATGGGGTATTGCGAGTCGTCATCAGGGGTCACCTTTTTGCCCTGACGAAGAGCGTTCTTGGCTAGCTGATCGGTTGAGATGCCATAAGCCTTGACAAAGTAGTAGGCCTTGCCATTGCGAACGCGATCCAGAAGACTGCTCTTGGAGCCAGGCTTCTTCATCTGAGCAACATTGCCAGCCATGACAACCAGATCCTTGAGCTTGGGGCCGTACTGAAACTGAAGATAGTCTTGCAAGTCTTGTAGCTCCTCCATAGTGATCGCCTCAGGCATCATGTCTTGGACCATTTGATCTTCGACCTCTAATGACTTGAGGTTGTCAAATGTTTTTTCTAGCGCATTCTTCTTTTCGATGAATGACCGGAACTTGATGTCGAGTTCTAGAATTCGCCAAAGATCGTCCTGATTTAGCAACTTGTCGGATTGAATATTATAGTCAGGACCGTCCGGATCATCGTGTGCTGACTTGCGAATCTTCTTGGAGTGAAGTAGATAGTCTTTGCGATGCTGGAAAACGAAGGGAACTTCCACCTCATCGACAACGAAAAACTCTAAAACCTTGCCAACTGCTTTACCGAAAGGCGCCTGTAGTTCTGGAGATAGGCCCTTCTTGGGCCACAGTTGGTTACTGATCCATTTGGCCTCGTCACGAAATTGCTCAGCTGTGAGCTGAAGGTTCTTAAACGGCTTGCGCTCCAGCTGGAATCGCTCAGGTTCGTCGGTAAAGCGAATCTGGTTATCTTCGTCGGTCAGGAGCTTCTCCTTGAGCTGCGAAGGCTCAAAGACGTCCTTGAGCTCGATGCCCTGTTGGTCTCGTTCGCGCTCCTCCTCTTCGTCTTCCATCTGGAGAGCCCAGTCATAATCTTCGCCATTGCCAAAGATGGCTTCCATGTCATCCAAGGCTTCTTTGTCAAGGCCAGTAGTATCGACAATTCCAGATACGCCCCGGTCCTTGGAGCGGGCGACCTCAACATCCTCCTGAGCGCGCTCGCGCTCGTCATCATCCTCAGGGTAATCGTCCTCGATGAAGTCGTCAAACTCGTCGGCTTGAGCACGGAAGTTGGGTCGATAGCCTCGTTGATCACCAGCTTCGTCATCTTCATCGTTGAAGATGTCTTCGAGTCCCGCAGGTCTGTTTGCATCGCCATCGCCACGGTGGCCACGCTTTAAGCGCTTGAATTTGGACTGCGCTGTGTTAGCTAACTGGGATGATGCCAGAATCCCCTCCTTACCTGTGACTGTGATTTTGGCTGTTCGCCGTACTGCTCTCCGACAAGATCATAATCATCCTCGTCCAATTGCTCTTCTTCTTCGCGATCGCGATCGCGGTGTTCGCGTTTCCTCTTGATGGGTCGATCTTCGTCGTCGTCGCCACCATCTTCTTCATCTTCGTCCTCGACAATGAAGCCTTCCCGAATCTATATCTCTGTTAGCAAACAAAGAATAACAGAGCCAGTGCGCACTAACCTTGCGCGCTTCCTCCTCGTCATCGTCGTCCTCCTCTTCCTCGGAGGAATCGTCGAAATCTTGAGGTCGATTGCTTTTGCGCTGGCCGCCGGTTCCTTCGTCAAACGACTCGTCATCCTCCTCGTCATCGAGCTCTGCCTCGGCAGAAATCAGATCGCGCATACTGGTGCTCATCTTGGCGGCCGATGCTTGCTGCCCAAAAGAGTTGCTGGTGGCTCGGCGCGATTCGCAGTAAGGCCCCGATTCGAGGGAGGCAATCGAGACGCAGATGAGTGGGAATGGAAAAGGATGTCAAGAACCTTCTCGGATATTCCCTACAGATGCCGTTTTGCTGCGCGACCTCCTCCGTGCAACGTATATATTTTTTTTTTCGATTGCTTGTTGAAGCTACCAGTGCCCGTGTCGCGCTGCACGCAAGGGTGATGGTTGGCTGGAAATATCATGTTCCGGGGCAGATGCTTACGTAAGATGGATGCGAACTGGGCGTTCAAGATTTGGTGTTGAGCAAACAGGATTAATCATGCAACTCAATAATGAATCAAGAAGAATTTTTGCGGATTAAGCACTTCTCTGATCTTACAATGGCGTTATATGCTGTGTTTCCTATCTCATGGCAAAGATGGTAAAGATAGTGTTTTGATGTGAGAGGTGCAGACAGTGCATGCAGCCTGGTGATGAGCGTTATCTGGTGAGGGTTGCTCTGCGATTTGGATCACAAGGTAGCGGTATAACGGGAGCTTGTAGTTTTCAAAAGAGGAATGTATGCAGTGGTGCAACGCGCTTGTGCTGGATATTGCAATGGTTTCCCACGAAGGTCTCGCAGTATCATAATAGCCTTTTGACTCAAGCGGGCACTGATAGCAAAGGCTGGCTTCCAGCCATTACTAGATGGGACTCTTTTTTGCAGTCAAAAGAACTGATTCAAACCAAGTACCAGTACAGTACCGTCTATCAACTAATATTGCCAGGCACATGACAATGCTATGCACACAACACTCTGTAACACCAGAGGTGGTTGCAACAAGGGACAGCCAGTAATATTCGAAAGCGGCATCTAGCATGGACCATCACTTGACTACGAATATTACAGGTTTGAAATGCCCCTGGAGAAGAAGGAGTTTTGGGCGAATTCGGTGTGCCGCTCGAGCCCCCTAGCGTCCCCCGCTATTGGGCTTGGCTTGGGGGAGTTTGGGCGGTTAAGCCTCTGAAGGTACAGTGGGCCTTGAGTACCTACCTACCTAGGTACCTACCTAGGTAGATTGATATTTCACGGCGAATTACCGCACAACCGCCTGGAATTGCTGCGGGGAACTATCCATCACCTTTTTAGAGACAGAAATGGCCGATTCATTGGGCTGCCTTGGACGTCTCGAGGACCATTCAGGCTTTACAGAGGTACAGATATCCCGTTATCCGCATGCCATCAACTGCTACATAGGAAGGTACCTAGGTAGGTACCTACGGCTTCTGACCCCACCTGTCTACGGCGACCATCCATCAACCACATGCACCTGCTGGTAGTTCGTTCCTTCGCGCCGGGCAGCAGCCCAACGTCAAATCATTTCCAGGCATTAAAAGTTCTCTTCATCATTGCTCACCAAGCTGCTCTAGGCTTGTAGACAATACCGACATACACCTCGCCCTCTTCCACCTGTTTGCTTGTGCCCATCGCCCCTGTCACACTACAAGAGCCTGCTACCGCTTCTACCCCACAGCTCGACATTCCCCCCTCGATAACCTACGTCGTGTCCCACGTTTAGCAGGGCTTTGTCCTCACCACGGTCGCCATCTGACTCGAGCTGGGAGATGAGCCTCCGACTAGTCTGACCTTCACTGTCTCCTTCAACATACTCGAATCCGCCTTCTTTCCTTCATACACACGACCCCCGCGCGTCAGCTTCCGTCACCATGGCCGACCCGTTTGCCCCGCGCTCAATGAAGCGCAAAAACGTAAAGGGGCTTGCTCTTACACCTGCCGCACCAAAACCACCTCCTACGGCCGAGAACCGCCCAGACTTTGATGGCGCCGGTGATGGAACCAGCAAAGATGGCCAGCTCGAGATTGGCATCGAATACAAGCTCGACCTGCGACCCGAAGATCTCGAGATTGTCAAAGAGCTCGGCTCCGGAAACGGCGGCACTGTGAGCAAGGTGAAGCACTTGACTACGGGCACCGTCATGGCTCGCAAAGTATATTTCTGATATGCCATCTTTCCGAACTTCCACTGACCAAGGTATAGGTTATTCATGTCGATGCCAAGAAAGAGATGCGCAGACAAATCATTCGAGAACTACAGATTATGCACAACTGTCATTCCGACTACATCGTCAACTTTTATGGCGCATTCTTGAACAGCAACAACGATGTCATCATGTGCATGGAATATATGGACGTAGGGTGAGTTACCTCAAATTGCATATTTTTCTAGTATGCGCCTCTGATCTTGTACAGCTCTTTGGACCGCGTCTCTAAAGTTTTCGGCCCTGTTCGAGTCGACGTCCTCGGAAAAATCGCCGAAGCTACTCTTGGCGGCCTGACCTATCTCTATACAAAACATCACATCATGCATCGGGACATTAAGCCGTCCAACATTCTCGTCAACTCTCGCGGATCTATCAAACTCTGCGATTTTGGTGTCTCTGGAGAGCTTATCAATTCGATCGCCGACACCTTTGTTGGCACATCAACGTACATGGCCCCCGAGAGAATTCAAGGTGAACGCTACACCGTCAAGTCGGACGTCTGGAGCTTTGGTCTTTCAATCATGGAACTTGCCATTGGTAAATTCCCGTTCGGCTCTAATGAGCAGCTTTCAGACGAAGACTGTGCTCCGGCCGGTATTCTCGATTTGCTGCAGCAAATTGTGCATGAACCAGCCCCAAAGTTGCCCAAGAGTGATGCTTTCCCCAGCATTCTCGAAGATATGATTCAAAAGTGTCTTTTCAAGGAGCCAGAACGACGGCCTACACCACAAGATCTCTTTGTAAGCCACTACTGGTTTTGATATCGCGATCTTGCTGCTGACAGTTTCAGGACCGCGACGCGTTCGTACAAGCCGCCAAAAGAACTCCTGTCGACCTTCGCGAATGGGCTGTGGGCATGATGGAGCGCGATAACCGCAAGTCTCACCTGGCTCCTCAGCTATCACCTTCCACACAGGACTTGCTCCGATCCAGCGACTCGCCCACATACAACAACGGGTCTGACGAGAGAAAATCGCACACGCCAACGTCGGGTGAAATCCCCATTGGCGGTGCCGGTATTGTTACTCCGCGCGATCATGCAAATGGCGCTGGCCGAAGCCCCTCCAGGAATGGCTACACCAGCAATGCTAAGCCACCAGTGTCTGCTCATCCTGGCCTGGGTCCTCGCTACGCATCTGAGTCTGGCCACATTCCGGGCGGTTATACTGACACGCGAGGCCCGGCTAGTGCCAACGCCGCGACTTTCAGTCTTCCCGTCCGGCCTGCGCCTCCATCAGGGCCACTTCCTCCCGCGCCAGTCCGACGAAATACTCCAGACGCTCCGCCACGGGAAAACCGCCGTCAAGCAACATTTGGTCTGCCTCCTAACCCAAGCTCTGGCTATGGAGTATAAGGGGGCGCTAGCAAGGATACATTTGATATTTTACGTTTTATCTTCATTTCTCTTCTCTCCTTTCTGAATTTACAAGCTAGTCATTTCGCATTTCGAGATTTTGCCCGCGAGCAGAGTTCATCTTTCTTTCGTTCCCTCAAGCATTGTACGGCGCAGCACACATGACGATATCCCTCACGGAAACTAGAGAAAACAATTGAGCAATAAAGCAAATGGAGGAAAGGGGGGATGATGGGTTGCGTTGGAGCTTTTGTTTTCTTCAGACATGGGCCACAAGGCAATCCCAGATAGAATGCGCAGCCAGTCACAATTTTTGCTCTTTTTCTGTGGCACTTTTCTCGATTATGACACACGCGATGCCAGTGGATTGGAGGTTGTGAATCAAGGTGCTCTATCTATGCAAATATCCAGGCTAATAACGCCATCTATACGCCTAGTTGGTCGCAGTGCTGCGACTCTGGAAACCGTTTTCTAGAATGTCCACGAGCTCGTCTAGGCGACTAATGACCAAGTCCGTATGCGCGTGCTCGACAAGCTCCCCGTTGGCGTCATTCACAAGCAGGACCGTCGTCGCGCCCGCCGTCCTCCCCGCCGTCATGTCGTCGATGGAGTCGCCAACCATGATGAGCCCCGTCGCGTCCGCGCCCACTGGCGCACTATCGTCGTCGCGCTGCCGTTGCCGCTCCCACTGCTGGGCAATGTGCAGGATGCCAGCGGGCGAGGGTTTGGGGGGCTGAAAGTCGCGCGTGATGACGGGCGCAAACGTCGTGAAGGCGAGGAACTTGGCCAGAAGGTGGTCAACGGGGACGTTGAAGTTGCGGGTGCAAATAGCCTTGGGGACGCCGCGTGCGTCGAGGTACCGCATGAGGGCGTCGAGGCCCGGCTGCGGCGTCTGCTTGGCCATGGCGGCGCGCTCGATGCCCTGGATGGCGGCGTGCGCGGCGGGCTGCTCCGTGGCGGGGAGCGAGTTCATGTGGTCGATGATGTCGACGGCCTTGGTGATGCCCAGGGCGGCGCGCATCTCGCCAAACATGTAGTTTTGGGGCTCACTGACTGGAGTTAGTGTCGAAAGTCTTTACATGCGTGTGAGTGCATTCGTCAGGACATCTGCCGGGGAGAGGGGGCGTGTGTGTGGGGGGCACATACCAAAGAGTTCCGTCCATGTCGAATACGATGCCCTGCAGCTTGGGTGCATCGGAAGAGCTCCCGGGCTTGAGAGGCGCGAATCGTTTGGGCGAGTCGGAGGCAGCCATCGTTGCTAGAAAGCGGCGCATGTAGACAGTGCACATGAGACTGGCGACGAGGCGTCGATGAGCCTTTTATGCAGCAAAGTGTTGCTTCCGTGCCTTCAATCTCGGCTGGGTGCACGTGCAAACAAGCCCTATTTTGTCTCGGGAAAGAGCTGATGGTAGCACAGTGTCCGACAGATTGAGTGTGAATGAGAGATTGAAGCAATATGCGCGAGAAGGTTTCGGGAAAGTAACCAAGGGCGTACCATGGACAAAGGTGGGGACACATGAACCAATGTTGAAGTCGTGAGGCCGAAGCAGCCATTCAAGGACCTGTTTATAACATTACTTACAATGAAAGTATGGTTTTGTAATTCAAATATTAGATAACCGGCCCGAATATTTGTATAAGTGCAGCTTGTGTGATATGTTTGTGCCGTTGAATCTGCATGGCGGTCAATGTTGTTTCCGATGGGCCCTGGGGAAGACCCAATGCTTGTGGGGGGCGATGTCCTCGAGATAACCAAAAGAATCAAGAACTGAACTGTCAATCCTAGCCTGAAGATTGTAGCGGCTTCACATACTTTTCATGTTCAGATGATCGGGAACCAGATCGCAAGGTTGGCACATGAGGTGATGGCTTTCTTCTTTTTTTTTTTTTTTTAAGAAAATCAGGTTGCATGCACCATTGACTGTTAGGTGATGCAGCTAGTTGAGGCTTTGCTAGGCGTGAGGTGGCAGCCACCACTTTGCCAACTCATCACTATCCTTAAAACTTAGAAAGTAAAAGAAAAAAAATTTGGTGAGAATATTCTAGTTGCTTGAAATGCAGTAGCAATGCTTTTCAGCGTAGTACTTTTGACTCGGTTTTCGGCAACACAGAGCCGCCCTCCACACGGCTGGACCAGCATCGGGAGCTACCACACCGAGAAGCAAGCAGAATGTGACGACTAGGACGTAATAATCAGCAGTTATATACTTACCTAGTCATCTTGTCTAAGCGGTGGACTACTGTGCAGTTTATTTATCTTCCGAATACAAATGGGCCAAAAAACACGACAGATGCGGCCCGGCGAAATGAGTGTCACTCATATCGCGGAGATTATGACAAGCAGGGAACAAAAAACGGAACCGCTAGGTAGAGCTTCTGTGATAATAATGTGGCAATGGATAGGTACACACCCGCCCTTTCAAGGGACGTGAAAGTCACTCCAGTGTCAGTGGTGGCGAAAGCATTGCCGATCTTGTTAGTAATAAGGCATCAAGCCAATCACCGCGTCCTCAGCAAAAGCTTCATCGATTCATCAGGTCCACGGCCTGTGCTAGGGAATCCCCCGCCTGCCCCGCGACAAAGGTTCAGGGCAGCCTTGCGCGAGGCGGCGAAAACACCCCAGCGACCCCCCGGTGCCCCCCATCACGGCAACACGGAATCGTTGAGTCGTTGTTTACCCGTACAACTAGTTCCAAGATCAACGATGCTGTCAAGCAACCATTTGTGGCTTTGTTTCGCACAACTTGGAACAATGATCAGCGCAGCTGCCAGATTCTTTTTGTCGCCACCCACCAAATCGGTGTGATGTCGTCATTCACACTCCAATTTCACAGCCCTGTAAATACGGAACATTAACCGGTTCTTTCCAAATCCGCTTGTCAATTCTCGCACTGTCTTGACCTGTCTTGATCGAATTGGGCGATTGCACAGTCGCCGACCATGTCCAGCCGGCAACAAGCACAGGTTGCGTGCCAGCGATGCCGCCAGCGACGAGCAAAGGTGTGTCTCCTCTACCGCCAGCAATAGTGACTCAGCTCCCAGAATAGTCATGCGCGACTCCTTTCAGGGTATCCCTTTTCCTTATACTCTGGTTGCAGACTCTGCCGTCCCCCGTGTGCGACAACGATGCTGACGTTGGACCGGACCTTAGTGCAGCGGCGAGCAGCCATGCCTCAGATGCGAGCAACGGGGCGAAACGTGCGAGTACAAGAAACGCGAATGGTTGTCCAAGGGCGATTTGCGTGCCGAAATTGGGCGCCTTCGGCAGGGCATCGACAAGTCCACTTCTTCGCGGGGCCAGGATCAGCGCAACGGCCCCGGCGCAGACGAGAGCGCGCTGCTGAGCTGGATAAAGGAAGTCAAGTCACCCGAAGACGGTCCTAGCGGTTTCCTCTCTGCAGGAGATGCCAAAACCTTTTCAGGCGACTCGGCTCTGGGAGGAGCAGGCGCCTCCCCCATTCTGACTAGCACTTCGGCCAGCTCTTCCTCATGTTTTGAACAGCTGCTTTCTTGGAGATCCTGCCATCCTACATTTGATCAACGGAACCAGGAGTGGTCTGGTTCGACTACGAGAGCAGGTCGCGAGCTGACATTGCCGTCCGCTCCTCTCGATGCATACGGCATGTCGACAGACATGGATCCATGGACTCAAGTCGGGTGGACTCGCGCCCATATCCGGCACCTTTTCGATGTTCTGGTTACCTGGGATAGCACTTCTCTCTGTATTCTAAGCAAAAAGCAGTTTCTGCAAGACTACGAGACCGGTTCGTTACGGTTCTGCTCTTCCGCGCTAGTTCATGCCGTGCTGGCGGTCTCTACACGGCTCATGAACGAGGTAAGAGATGATGCACATATTTTACCGACGGGGTGGCTCGGAAGCCATTATTTCCTACAAAAGGCAAATGCCACACTGAAAGAACAAGGCTCGGTCGATAGCCTTCCCGACATTCAGTCTTTGGGCATGCTTGCCTTCTACCACATCCGCTGTGGCCAGGAGAAGGAAGCAAGGCAGCTCGCCGAATCGTGTTCAGCACGCATACAGTCTCTCTGCGTCAGAGAGTCTGTTTTAGATGCACCTGACGCCGAGTATGCCAAGGTATGTGCTGCAACCTATTGCGGCGCAATTTCTTTACTCAGGTATGCTGTACTAAATTCCCCGCTACTGTTACCACACGTCTGATATCCATGCCAGGATGCTTCATTTGACAACTGGAGTGGTTTTCAACGAGTTTCAACAGTCACAAGAAGATACATTTGTTCTGGATCAGCTCCCATACAATGGCGCTGGGATAAACTCGATAAGCCTAGGTATGCCACAGCAACTGACCGAAATATCGATACCACAGGATTTCTAATTAAATAGATTTATCTCATGATACTGCGTTGACTTTGCAACTTGCGAACCCCCAAATACTCTTTGTCAAGATGTTTCAGCTCACCGAGTGGGTTTACAAAGCCATCGTCGCTCACCAGAAAGATTCGCTGTCAAATCAAGGGAAAGTCTTGGCAACTTACACAAAGTGTCTCGGCTGGTATCGTGATGTTTTCGAACTTGTTGGCGATGGCGGGAGCCGGAGCCCGTTTGTTCTGTTCATCCAGTAAGTCACTGCCACCTTATTAACACTTCTATGCTAACCATGGCCATGCAGTATGTACTACCAGTTTTGTCTGCTTTGTGCGTTTCGACCGTTCATTGGCTGCAATTTTACAGACACTGAGAGTCAGCCGCATGAAATATGTGGTCAAGCAGTTCAGTCCATCCTCGCACTCGCGCAATCCTACGACGATCTCTTTACGCTCAGACGCGTGTCAGCCCTGATCCCGTACTTTGTATGTGCCTCTGGACTTTTCAGCCTAGCCATGGAAGATAGCGGATCAAAAATGGACTTTATTCATTTACGTCCCCAAGGAGCCGTCAATTCGGAGGTAGCTCCGCCGCTGCTTCCGAACATGGCTGAGCCTGCTTCCGAGACGGCATCACCATCGCGAGTCCGAGTATCAACTGTGGTCCAAGCCCGTCTTTTGTTGTCTAAGATGGGAGAAAGTCACCCAGCGGCGGCTTTAGCAGCCGCGAAGCTTAGAGAAAGCTCGCAAAGCTGGCGGTCCAAAGAGGTCAACTTTACCTAAGCGCAGGGACAGGGTCTCATGAGCCAATGCTTTCTTTGATAGATCATTGATGGCGGAGATGTTGGTCGGCGATATCAGCACTCCAAAGCCTGGGGGAAATGGCACACATTCGAAAGATTACTCGTTCGTACCATGTGGAAAGCTAGACTACTATCCGTATCTCATCTAGAGGTCTCGCCAAAGGCCACCTGAGTGTCACCTCTTTAGCCCGGGTTGTGTAGGAATTTAGGGGGTAACTACCTAAGTGGCCACTCGCTGGAACGCGGCGACCGACGGCGCTAAAACTCCCACGTATCCCGCTGGAATTCACTGACGAGTTCAAGCTGCCAAGCTCCCATCCATGATGCCCTTCTTACCAGTGAGCTTCAACGCCACAATCGGTTGCATTTTGCCTCCCTGCCAACTCCCCATCCCTCATCTATCCGAAACCTCAATGCCGCGCTGTGCATTCGATGCTTGTTGTCGTCTATCCAGTGCAGCCTTCGTCTTGCAAGCCACCACACGCACCCTTGCCAAAATCTAACGATATATACAATCTACCTCGCGGCCAGCATCGTCAATTGTCAACTTTACCCAGCTGCTTTCCTTTCTTCGCGCTTCTCCATCAACGATTTCCAAGCACGACGCGGCGATTGATGAAAAACATGAACTTCGGCGCACACCCCTCTGCAAGTTACATCTTTGTCGCACAGCGTAGCGATGGCCTCTGAAGCAAGCACCTCTGCGGCCTGGCCGCCTGCACGCCCAACCAAACGCGGTGTACGCCCCCCCTTCCTTCCTGGTGCCAGCGATGTCGTCGCATGGTGTTCATGACGAAGCAGAATCTAACGAATCTCGGCGCTAGAAAATGCGAAACGGGACCTTCATCATTCCCAGCACCGGAGAGCGATCGCGAAAGCAGTTTACACTGCGCACCTCGGCGACAGCCAACGCCCGCGCCAGCATCATAGACCGATACGCCCAAGCCGAGACGATATGCGAACGGTGCGCCGCTGCGGTTGACGACGGCAAGTCCAGAGTGCTCGCCTTCTGGCACTGGCTTTGCTCCGACCAGGGTCACCAGGTTCTCAAGTGCACCTTTGCCTATGTGCTGGGTAGCCTAGCCACTTTTTCGCCCTTGCTCTCCGGCTTCCTCGGCGACCGCGACGGGAAGCACATCGTCGCGACGTTGACCGTATTCTTCCACCCTGCGCGCACCACCGGATCCATGATTGAGGCCATTCTGGTGGCGATAGCCGCCGTCATATGCGCAAATGTAGTGTGCGTGCTCAGCATGGTTGTAGCCGTGTTTTCACGGAAGCAGCTAGACTCTGTAGCCCCAGCTCATGCCATCATTCTTCTCATGGCAGTGGGTGGTGGGCTTGGCTTCATCGCTTGGGTCAAGCAGCGGTTGGGCCAGCCACTCGTCAACGTTGCTGCGACGTTGGCGTCCATCGCAATTATTTCCATGGTTACAAAGGACGACTCGATACAGTACGGTTACTTCTCTAATGACCGAATTGTTCAAGTACTCAAGATGCTTCTCATTGGAATCACCTTTAGCGCAGCAGTCAATATTTTGGTCTGGCCAGTCGCAGCGCGGCAAGTTCTGCGCAATTCCATCATTACTGCATCCTCAACTCTGAGTGACCGGCTATCCTTTGTCACTAGAGGATTCCTCATTGGCTCCGAAGAAGAGGTTAATTCACCCGAATACCACCGTGTTTCCAAGTCGTACACGGCTGCCTATGGCTTGATGACGATAACGCTGCGCGAAGCCAAGCTGGAGTACTATGTGCTCGGCCAGGAACGGATATACCAATACGACAAAAGACTCGTCAAATCTCTTGATTCGGTCTCGCAGGCTATCGGCGGCTTACGGAGTGCCTTGAATACACAGTTCACCCTCCTCAGAGAGGGTGTCGCAGCCTTGGCTGAGAACCAAGAAATAACGACAGCTGACGGTGCCCTGCTCTCATCTAAAACATCTGGCCGAGCATCCATGCTCATGGACGTGGTAGAGCGCCTCTCTGTCATTGAAGAGGATGACGAGCCGCGGAGTACCCCAAACTCCCGAGCTGATCCTGCTCAGGGCCAAATACCAATCTTTCGAGTGCCCTCCGACATTTTTGCGCTTTTCATGGCCTTGCTAGGACCATCGATGAAATCCCTTGCTTATACATTATCCGAAATATTGCGCGAGTCTCCTTTTGGAAAAGACATAAAGACTGACGTAGCTGTGTCGGATCAGCTGCGAGAATCGCTCCGAGACGCCCTGAGCCTGTACAATTCGGCACGAAGTAGTGCACTGCAGGAGGTGTACAAAAGCATGGAACTGGGCCGTGTCCGTTCCGAGGCTATCCGGGCAGATATTGAAGAAGTCGCTGCCGCCTGTGGGCACTTTTCCTTCAGCCTGCTCGCTGTAGCGGAAGCCATGGACTCATACCTGGACGTTCTGGAAGGTCTTAAATACTCGACCGAAACTCTTGATAGAACCTGGAACTGGGCCAAGTTTTGGCGGTACAGGTGGAATGCGAAAGATTCGGTAACCGAAGATCCGGAGCGGGAGCCCC
This sequence comes from Beauveria brongniartii, assembly GCA_030782485.1. NCBI lineage: Eukaryota > Fungi > Ascomycota > Sordariomycetes > Hypocreales > Cordycipitaceae > Beauveria > Beauveria brongniartii. Next base: position 46,156 of record JARJPP010000459.1, read on the forward strand.
TGCTCACCAGAACCCAATCGGGCATACGCCGATCTGCCCTGCCCAAGGGGATTCCTAACTCCATGAGGAAGCAGCGTGACAACTACCACTGGGACGCATCCTCGCAATCCAGCAGCTGGACTAGGAGTTTCTCGCAGCTGATTCTGAATATGAAGCGATTTTTATCGCGAGAAGACATTGTCTTTGGTATCAAAATCGCTATTGGTGCCGTTCTTTGGGCCATGTTTGCCTTTATCCCCGCTACGCGTCCTGTATATCAGAAATGGAGAGGTGAATGGGGACTACTGTCTTATATGGTCGTCGTCGGCATGACAAACGGGGCATCCAACACGACTGGCCTCTCACGACTGCTCGGTACCCTGATTGGCGCTGTATGTGCTTGCGCCGCGTGGCTTCTCAGTTTTGGTAACGCCTACGCCCTTGCGATTTTCGGCTTCTTCATGGCCCTGGGAAATTTTTACATGATTCTCATCGTTAAGAACGGACCGCTTGGCCGAATCTCACTGCTGGCGTACAATGTCATTGTGCTTTATGCGTACAGCCTTTCGCAGCGAGACGAAGACGACGACGACGAAGGAGGCAAGAATCCTCTCATTTTTGACATTACGTACCATAGAGTCATTGCCGTGACGCTGGGCATCATCTGGGGCATGCTCTTCTGCCGCATGCTGTGGCCCATCTCTGGGCGCGCCAAGTTCCGTGAGGGCCTCGCCGTGCTCTACCTGCAGCTGGGCCTCATCTGGAAGCGCGGTCCGCTCACCATTCTCGTCGAGAGCGACAGCAAGCGCGACTACATGGACGCCAAGGAGCAGGCTGCGCTACAGCGCTACGCGTTCAAGCTCGAGACGCTCCGCGCGTCGGCCAAGTCGGAGTTTGAGCTGCGCGGTCCGTTCCCCAACAAAGCGTACAGCCGCGTCTTGCACATTACGAAGCACATCCTTGACAGTTTCTACGCCATGCGCCTGATAAGCGAGCACCGTGGGTCGCTGTCGACCGGCGAGCGCGCCCTCCTTGACTTCACCGCCGCCGAGCGCGTCTTGCTGTGCCAGCGCATCAGCCACGTCTTTCAGGTCCTTGCGTCCTGCATCATGCTCGAGTACCCGCTCACCGACGTCATCCCGACCATTGAGAGCAACAAGGACCGCTTGCTGAGCAAAATTCATCAGTTTCGCCTCGATCACTTTGCCGCACAACAGGAGCAGCAGCAGCAGCAGCAGCAGCAGCCGGCCAGTGGCAACGGAAAGGCCACGGCGGCGCCGGCGCCGGAGTCGGTGGTCAAAGCACGCAGGGGCAGCACCAGCGGCGCGACGCCCGCCCAGCTCAGCGTCGAAGTGGAGGAAAAGGACTACGCGCTCGTGTACGCATACATCCTCGTCACGGCCCAGGTGGCCGCCGACTTGCAAAAGGTGCGTGAGGAGATTGAAAGCCTGTTTGGTGTGCTGCATCAAAACGATATGTTGCTGGAATGATGCAGCGAAATCAGAAGCCATTGCCAGCCGGTTTCCTGTATTACCATTATGTATCAACTATTTTGGCGTCGAACAAAACTTGTAGTCGCTGGATGGGACTTATTTGTATTATACGAGCAAGCAAGCCATGTTTTTTTCTACCCAGAGAAATTGACCTGAAGCATTATGCATCTATTCCAGCATTGATATAGCCATGTGATTTTACCCTCCCGAAAACTATGCTTGCAAAATCATTCTTCATTACATCATCGCCGTTGCGGCCCATCAATGCAGCCTCATCGCCACCCTCCTTGCCTCCACGTCTCTCCTCTAGAACGTGCACTCGCGCAGCCGCCCGAGCTTGCCCAGCTCGTACTCGATCCAGCGGCCGACGCCCTTGCGACCGGGCACCAGCACGGTGCCCGGGTTCATGACGTGGCAGCCCTCATACGCGACGCAAAACGGCGGTGCCGAGGCGTCGACGAGCACCAAGGCCGTCGGCAGCGGGTACAGGTGCAGCGCCGACGCAAAGTCCCAGTGCACGGGGCGGATCGACGTGCGGAACGGTGACAGGTGGCCCTGGTCGAGGATCGTCTTGACGAGCTTTTCCGCCGAGTGCGCGTCCTGCGGCAGCGACGTTGTCGTCGTCGTCACGGCAGGTTCTTCCTGGGCAGGCTGCGGCGGTGGCGACGCGGCATCGTGGTCATTGTCCACGTCCATGGTGTCCGCCGTCTGAGTCGCGGGCGCAGCGCCGCCCGCCTTCTTTCGTAACCGCACCGAGGTGCGGCGCAGACGCGCTGAAATGTCGTCGCGGAAGAGCACAATCTCGTGGTTCGGCCCAAAGAGGCTGAGGCGGCTCGGGTTCGACGCCCAGACGGCGCTGCCCGGGACGCCGCGCGCGGAAGCGCCGGCCTCGGCGTTGGCTGCGGCAAACGCCCTGCGGATGCGCGACGTGAACATGTCGGGCACGGGCTTGCGCGGCAGCGGCACCGACGCGCCAGCCGTAAACGATGAGACCCAGCCGTCGTTGTCACCAGGCACAAAGACAAACGTCGAGGCCCGGAGCAGCGTCGGAAATTCGGCGAGGGCCGACGCCAGCGCGTCAAAGTATTCCTTGTACTCGATGCTGCCCCCACTGCCGCCCCGCGCCAGGACGGCCTGCTGCGTAAAGTTTCCGGCGAGGACAAAGGTGACGGGCGCACTACCCTCGGGCTCGGCGGCGTAGAGGGCGAGGATCTTGCGCAGCGCCTGCAGCGCCCGCGGCTGGTCCAGGTTGAGCTCGCCAATCACGACGACGCGCCCTCGGGACGGGCCTACGGGGTCGGCGTCCTCGTCGAGCGACGAAGGTGCTGCGGGCGCGGCGAGCAGGCGGCGCTCAAGGCGGCGCATCTTGGGACCCACGGCGCGCTCACTGCCCACGCCGAGGAAGTCGATCCAGCCGAACCCGCCTCCTATCGTGTGGTCTGGGGCTTCGTCGGGGCCTGTTATCCCGAGCGTTGCTTTACGCTTCTCACATGGGGGCTGCCCGATCAAGAATCCTTTGAAACGACCACCCAGTGTACCTCCTACGCCGTTGCTGCCGCTGAGGCCGTTGCCAATGGACTTCTCCACCTCTTCGTACACGCCGTCCACGAGAACAATCATGCCCGGGCAGAACCAAGCCGAGTCATCAGGGACGGCGACGGCTTGCTTGAGTTCCAGAGCAATGGTGCCTGTCAGGTCACTGATAGCCAGCTCACCGGTAGGTAGGATGTTGAGTTGCCCGAGAAGCATGTGGTTGCTGCCGTGACGTCCGAGCATATTCGCTATGGGTGTTATTCTTAGACTTTGGGGGTTCGAGGATGTCCTTTGGAGTGCGCGGGATCGAGAAGAGGAAACGGTCGAGGTTTGAAAGGATTCATTTCGAAGCAGTCGTTGGTGAATGACATGGTATCGGCTGCGAAAGGCTGCAGTTTTGTGCGAGGCTTGTGGTAGGAGTGAGGGTTTTGTCGTGTCCCTGAAGCTGTTAGTTCGTATCGTGGTCCATGTAAAGTAGCATGATTACCTCTCGAAGTGCTTCTTTTCAACGTTATAAAACAGTCGTGGTTGCTCGAAAGCATCAATAACTTGTAGCCACCCGCGAGGGTCATTGGTCTCGTCTTCCTCTTGCTCTCCTTCCTGCACGCCGAGTCCGGACAAGCCGAAGCTAGCATTACTATCCTCTCTCACAGGCCCCGTTGGACGCAAACCGAGTCGAGTATTGAACGAGTCGCCGGGGTTGATATCGAGCATGCTGTCGCCGCGGGGCAGTCCTCTTCCTGGCCCAACGATCTTACCACCGCTCATGTTCCCTTCTAGTGTTTTCAGGATCTCATGGAGCTCTTTGCTTGTCCCGTCGACAATGGCGCCGCCATTGCGGTTCTTCCAGCTTCTAGCGGCCTCCTCAAGCACCCTTTCTGCAAGCCCGTCTTCGCGCCATCCCGATCCACAGTGTCTGCCGATGAAGGAGGCAAGCTCTTGCAGCGCGGAGGATGTGAGGGTCAGAGAATGTTTCTTGGTAAACGTTCGAAAGGCAAGAGGTCGTAACGTCGCAGGTGGGAGGATAATGGGAAGTATGCCGGCTTTGGGAGCGTTGACGTTGAACGGCTTCAATGGGTGCACTGGGGTTGCAAATGACGGCGACGATGAGGGAAGCGCTGAGGAGGGTATATGGATATTTCTCCGACGAAATATAGGCGCTGGTGTTTTATCCATTCTCGCGACAGAATTTCGGCTCGGTAACTTCAAAGATTCGTACAAAGATGAAGTAATGCGGCAGAGTCTACTCCGTAAATAGAACAAGGCTCTTAAACGGTTTGGCTACCTACCTGGTGGACGCGCCGAGCTACCAAGTTACCGCGTCGACGCGTCTGGGATCTAATTGATGTCCGATAGATGCATAACCCGCTTTTGTGGGGTCAACGGCCAAATTGCTCTGTGAGCATCATGGTGAGCTCATAAGGCCGATCTTTTCGAAGAGTATATAAATGCGCCACTGGGAGTTTGCGAGCACAAATTTAATCCATACAGCGTCGAAATGTTTGCGCTACGATATCGAGCCCCGTTGCGCACTTTGGCGTCGCTCAGGCGCACGGTGTCAACTCTTCCAGATAACAAGCACATCGTGAGCCTACTCTGTTCCAGGTCGCTGCGCAGTGTTAACAAAATCGTAGCGCGTCTTTAAAGACCCATCGTCAAACGCAAGTATTTTAACATACCTGGAGAGCGATCCTCCATCGAAGCGTCTGGCCATTGGCACGACAACAGAAATGCCGCCCACACCTCGGAGCTTCACCGAGAACAAGCATTTTCTCAAGATCCTGGATGAGGTGCTCCGCGAATACGGTCATCTCGACGATGATGTCGCCAGCCAAGCCCGGGCGCTCGCCACGCCTCCCAACTTCCAGTTCAGCCCTGGAGGCGGCAACCCTCGTCGCAAGGGCGCACGTTCTGAACCGCAAGGCGCGAGTGGGCAGGGCGGCGCCGGAGGAGCAGGCATTGGATCGTTTGTTCATCTAGGTGACCGCAGACACCCGCCTGAGTTTGGAAGAATCGCATGGCCGGAGGATATCCTAGGAAGTGTCGAGGTCGACGACTCGGGTCAGATCTCCGGCAAACTAGAGCCGAGCGGCACTTATCGTCCGGTGACGAATGACGGAATGTAAGTTTAGTCCTTTGTCGACTTTCGTGACACCGGTGCTAACAGACTAAGTTTGGGCTTGACCCCGTTTATCCGAGAGAAATTGATAGAGCGCTTGAAGAAGGAGGAGGCTAGAGAGCAGAGGAAGTGACTGAGATTCAGTCTGCAAGTGTATTAATTGATATAATGTAAACTATAGGAAATTTACTCTGTAGAATAGAGCTTACCGAGTCCTTTCGCATCGACACATGTGACTAGGCAAAGTGGTGCGCATTACTGATAGGACCATCAACTACTTATGTCTGTAACTGGGCAGAGCGTTGACTAGGACCTTAATGTTTGCGTTTGCATCCTATCGTTATCGTTGCCTGGTACCAGCTGTAGAACCCGTTGGCCAGCCTCGCGCCACAATGAGACTCTTTAATACAGTAAATAATTTTCATAAAAAAAAAACATGGAGATGAAAGAGAATGGAAGATATTTTCGTTAAAATTGCCCCGTCAACTTTACCATTTGCTAGATATCATGCATGCCAGAGGTCCCGTGTAGGGTGGGTGATTGGTGACGTAGCTGAGAACATGGCGTACCTACGAGTACCTAGGTACCTTATCCCTTGTGGCAGATTTGCTGTCAATATGTGTATAGACCGACTCCTGATGTATTTCATCTTGAAAACATGTTGGAGGGTCCGGGAACATGTTAGACGAGGTTAGAATCCTCCGGAGATGTCCTACATAACGTGTTGCCAGAAAAGTCATCTCAGGCACGTCCTTAGGAGGGAGGCAGGTAAGGTATCGGTAATCATCAATCAGCACAGCGCCTTCTCCAGCGCTTCAGCTTCCCTGCCCCCAACAGACACCAAACTCCGCCTAATCCCAGTGCAGTTAATGGCCCGGCAGTGGCCCGGCACTGCGAGGAGCCCCAGCACAAACCCGCCCAGCTCTCCCACCGAGATTCCCCAGCAATTACTGCAACCCCGCCTCAACCTCGCTCCAGCTTATTAGCTTGAGCTTGCCTTGGCTGCCCAAAGGTCCCCGTTGCCGCCCTTCTCCACGACACAACACATACCTATCTCACAGTCTCACGATACCTGCGGTGTCGTCCACCGCTGCGAACCTGGCCGCTTCCCCCTCGTCCGCTCGGAACTCCTATCAGCATGGCTCACCGAGGCTTTGATGATGAGGAGCTCACCATTTCGCTCTCGTCGACGCACGTCCGTCGGCAGCAGCAGCACCAACCCCACCATCACCATGATGCCGACCAACCGCCCAAGCCAGCATCGCAGACCGTCGGTGCTCCCCCCAAGGAAAAGACAAAGACGGAGCAACGTATCGGTGCCTACAAGGTGATTCGCACGCTGGGCGAAGGCTCGTTTGGTAAGGTCAGACTAGCCACCCACATCGGCACCGGCCAACAGGTCGCTCTCAAGATTATCGCGCGCAAGAAGCTCATCAGTCGTGACATGGTGGGCCGCGTCGAGCGCGAGATTGAGTACCTACAGCTGCTACGACATCCTCATATCATCAAATTGTAAGTCCCAAAGACATCACCGGCCTTCCGGCGCACGCTAATATCCAATCTGCACAGATACACCGTCATCAAAACACAAACCGAAATCATCATGGTCCTCGAATATGCCGGCGGCGAATTGTTCGACTACATTGTCCAGAACGGCCGCATGAAGGAAGCTGAAGCCCGACGGTTCTTCCAACAAATGCTTTGTGCCGTCGAGTACTGCCATCGCCACAAGATTGTTCACCGCGATCTCAAGCCCGAGAACCTGCTCCTTGACGAAAATCTCAACGTCAAGATTGCCGATTTCGGTTTGAGCAACATCATGACGGACGGAAACTTTCTCAAGACGTCTTGTGGCAGTCCCAACTACGCTGCACCAGAGGTCATTGGTGGAAAACTCTACGCCGGCCCCGAAGTCGACGTCTGGAGCTGTGGTGTCATCCTCTACGTCCTGCTCGTCGGACGCCTGCCCTTTGACGATGAGCATATCCCCAGCCTCTTTGCCAAGATTGCGAGAGGAACATATAGCATGCCTCAGTGGATGCCAAGCGGCGCCGCCAACCTCATTAAGAGAATGCTAGTCGTGAACCCTGTTCAGCGTGCCACCATCGAGGATATCCGCCAGGACCCATGGTTCATGACCGATCTCCCCGCTTACCTGCAACCTCCTGTCGAGGAATTCTTCAATACAGGCGTGGATCCCAACAAAGCGATCGAGAAGAGCGACATTGCTCCCAATGCCTCTGTCAAGGTGCAAGAACGTCTACATAACGAAGTCACCGACAAGATCAGTAAAACCATGGGGTATGGAAAGACGGATGTTGAAGAGGCTCTCCAATCAGAGGAGCCCTCTGCCATCAAAGATGCATACATGATTGTTCGCGAAAATAAAATGATGCAGGTAAGCCAACTTGTCGAAGCGAGTGCCGCTGAGACGGCAGCAGGTAGTCCTGTCATGAGCATGTCTTCGGTACGGTCGGGAATCCCACAACCGCCCCGCCCATACGTCAGCAAGGTTGGTATCCTGCCTTCGAGTATTGGCACATATCACAAAGATTACATGGAGCGTGCCAAATCAGGTATACAAGGCACAGAATCCGACGAGACAGCTATTAATGATGAGCCGTCGTCGGCTCGCACCGATGCCGAAAAGGAAGAGGCCGCTCGACGTCTCAAGCCTCACTCGCGCTCGCAAAAACAGCTCGAGGAAGGAAACAAAAGACCACAGGGCATGACACCAATCAACCCGCCTAAGAAGACCAAGCCCATTCGGTGGCAATTTGGTATCCGGTCGCGCAATGCACCGTGGGAGGCACTGCTGTGCATCCACAAGGCGCTGTACAAGCTCGGCGCCGCTTATATACCAGACGAGGACTATGCGAGGTTGCGGCAACAAGAAGGAGAGACGCCGGGTCAGGAGGAGCAACAAGATCCTTTGGATGGGAAGGACCCTACCCAGCGATACAAGCTCCCCGCCGATCCTTGGCACATTCGCGTGCGCTGGGAGACGAAGAGTACGTTGGTTCCTGAATATGATTTTCCCGCAGCCAGACACCAGTACTGACTTTCTTGTTGCAGTTATGCGCAGCACAAACGCCAGCACGCCGACAGAGACCGAGGGGAAGGCCGAGACCAAGATGCCCGACACATACCAAGTGCTCGAGGGCAAGGCTGCGCAGAAGCGGGACTTTGTCGCGCTGCACCTGGGCATTCAAATCTACGAGATGGAGCAGGGCGTTTATCTTGTGGATTTCAAATGTTCGGGGTACGAGACGGCCGACGGCAAGCTGTTGGAGGAGAAGGAGGTAATGAGCCCATTTCCGTTCTTGGACATGGCGGCGCGCCTCATTATGCAGCTTGCGGAAGCAGATTAAACGAGCTATTTTCAACATGGTGCGATCGATTCTCTCTTTCACTTTTTGTTTTCTCTTTCATTTCAAGGGCGCATGGCATGTACACTTTACATAGATTCGGGAGTTTTCTTTCCACTTTCTGTTACTTTTCAAGTTGGAGACGTTGCAATGGAGAAATTCAAGAGGCAAAATTACTATAGTCAGTCTACAAGTCCAAAGTACAGTGGATGTAGAAGGGATAGTTTCTTTTTTTCATTCTGTACAATAGATGCAAAAGAGGTAAATTTGACATGACAAAAGAAAATCGTCATCCCCAATAACACACCCTGGTTTTTGTCGTGATGTCGCTAGCGGCACTGAAACCACTACTGGCCGGCCTTGCACCGAAATCCTGGCACCTCAAGGAGAAACCAGTAGTCAATGCCCGATAGCTCTGGCATCTGATATGGGCATCATCTGTCGTCATTATCCATTCTATTTTGCAGCGAAACAATCGACAAGTTTGCCCGCAAAGAGAAACCCAAAGTACCAACGTAGTCCTCCGCAAACATCAGCACTCATTGCCTGGTTATCAACTACAAATGATTGCAAGTAAACTAAAAAAGATATCATACCTCGAATCACCGCCAGACTACTGCTCTGTTGCCTCAAATCCACAACTACTAATGTACTAATGTACGGTGGAGAGTATCCTCCGCTTTCGTCATACAAGCTTCAATCGTTACTGCCAGCGGAGCTCCCGTCGGCTTCTCGCCCCTCATTTTCACCAAAACACGCCACCTGCCTGACGCAGCCGTATTCCATCTCAATCTATCGCAAAATTTCCCCATTGCCAATTGCCTTGACCGGCATCATCCAGAACCAAAGTTTAAACCATGAGCTCGTTGCGACCATTGCGCGGTGCCTGCCAATGCGGCCGTAATCGCTACTTGATTGTGGTCCCCGAGGACTCGGTCGACGAAGCTCAAGTGCTATTCAACACCGGCACTACTCATCGTACGTCGCACCCTAGCAGTTTGCTCACACAGGGAGCGCATCTTGGCGCCGATAACATCATCATCGCGACCGACTTTTTGATGATGTCTCTGCGCCGTGCCCTTGCAACACACACAAAACTAACCGACAGCGCCCAGAAGCCTCTCTCGCTACGCCGCTGCCGGCCTACATCAGAGTTCCCCTGACCTGGTACAAGAGCGCCACATACGCTTACTACGATGACGAGACGCACGCGACGATCCGCCGCTCCTACGCGCACCCGGACGAGCAGGACTTTCGGCGCTACTTTTGCGGCTACTGCGGCACGCAGCTGTCGTACTGGTCCGAGAGCCCCGCCACCGAAGCCGAGTACATCCACCTGACCCTCGGCAGCCTCTTGCGCCAGGACCTACACGACCTGGAAGCGCTGGGCTTGATACCGGATGACACCGACTCGGACGAGCCCGCGCAGGCCGGGGATGCGGGCGACCAGGATGAGCCCACTGAGCGCGAGGCCGCAGTTGTCAGGGAATCGTTTGGCGTGCCCTGGTTCGAGGAGCTCGTCGAGGGTACTAGACTGGGAAAGTTGCGGCGACGACACGGCGGGCACGAATCGCAGGATGGCCGTGTGCAAGTGGAATGGGAGATTATAGAGTACTCGGATGGCAGCGACATGGAAGACGTGGACATGCCGACGCCAGCCTCTGGAAAACGAAAACTAGACGAGAGAGGAGAGGAACAAGTCGACACACAATGAAGTAGATGAGATGTTAACTTTTGGCGTATGTACAGACAGGGGATGGCGCTGTTGGGTGATTGGGAGTTTTGGGGCGATTATTTCATCTTGGGGTCGTAATTGAAGAGTGCCGTCTGGAAACTCGGTTCCAGTCATGTTTGATGCAATTCAGTACAATACAAAAAACATGCCACTCCCTTCTTCAACTCGGGTTGAGACGTTGTCAGCGCCCATTCCTATCAGAGGAACCCAGACACCTTACTCCTCGATCCTCATCAGGAGCCTGGCCGCCGCAGGACGAACTTGAGATGCGCCGTGCTGTCCGGCTAGCATTGCATTTGCATGATTATCGACGCAACAGTCAATATCGGTGGAGATCCTAGCAGGTTCCTTCCCGCTAGTGCAAGACCATGGTGGACGGATATATGAAGCAGCCCTGACAGCCGCCGATACGATGTTGCACCACGCTTTCTGCTTAGAAAGTGGCTATGAGTTCCATTATCGAATAGCACGGCGCGTCAAAAGGACGCACCGCCAATATAACTCGCTCGAGACCTTTTTTCTTTTACTCTTTGGCTCGTGGCTAGCGACAGGATCAGGGAGGCGAAACGGATGCTCTCGGCTGTCATTGAACAAATGAACACCTAGCAGTTAGTGCCGATGATGCCCCCATCAGGAATACGGTCCGATGCTACAGTAGCAATGGCGATTTGTCGTCACAAGGCCCTCCGTGGCATCATGTTGTCGGCCGAGCCCAACTGGATCCTGCAGGCAGTTATTAATAGCACAACCAGCATGATAATCAGGATTGGTTCCAGAGGCTGTCTTGGCGTTTACACCGAGCGCCTAGTTTGCCACTCCATGGCTCTAGAAGTAATTTGCTCGATGGGGTTTGACTTCTACCACTTGCCTCACGGGACCCATGCCGCTCGAATCTGCCGAGACCTTTGGGTGAAAAGGGCTGAGACAAGCCGCACGACAGCTCACATGCGCCATACAGCCCGCAGCGGCTCCCGCATCTTTCCTCCTTGTTTTGGCGGCGGCGAGGTCCCGGAGGGTGATGTGTTTTGGTGAGCAATTTAATCGGACCGGTGCCGCGGGGAAAATGCCCACACAGAATCTCATCTGAGGAAAACAGTGAGAATCGGCTCATCGGCGGGTTTTTGACGTCTGCCGAGCCTAGTCTGGTCAACAAATACGATGTTCAGCCCTCTGGGGCGCCCCCAGTGTCGATGTAGATCCTGGCTTCATGGGGGGGACCCGCCAAAGGCCAGGTGATGCTTGATCGGCCTTTGGCTCGTATCAAGACTATCAATATTTGAGAATTAAGATGAAAAGAAAAGACTACTATTGCTTGGTATTGAATCGGACCTAAATCTCCGAGAGACAAGGAAATGCCTGAGTTCCTTGTTCTTCGTAGCAGCAGCCAGCGTGTGACGTAAAGACTTGAGAGACGGCATTGAAGTATAGTTGCCGGATTCCATATTGATGGCCTCGATGGACGGGAACTATGAGACAAAGAGCCAGCAAAGTGGCATCTGGTCTTTTATGGCTTGGCATTGATAATAATACGAGATTTTTTTGCTCACTTTGCAGCCGCAATGTCGACATACCAGTAGTTCCAGAAGAACCCATGCATGTGCAAAGACATGCTTGTTGAGACCCTGGACGGCTCGTATTGAGCTCCGCTGTCAGCCGAGATCGAGCTAGCGGCCCAAGACCCCGAGATTCAATACGGCCCGTGATGCAGCCTAGACTTGTTCGTTTTCCGTCCGTCTAATAAGAAAGTACCAGTAACACCGACGTCTTTGGGCTGCTTCTTGAAGCGAAGCAACCCTTTTATCAGAGCTGGTAGAGCTCTAGCGTAAGAAAGTGTAATACCTTTATTCCCATCTAAATATCTGATCATTCCCTCCCCGGTGTCAAACATACCGGCACTCACCACTTACACACTCTTCACACCTCACTTCTTAACATTTCCCCTCAAAAAACCACCCAACCAAACCTTTACCATGCTCAAGCATCTCAGCATCCTCGCCGTTGCCGCCGGCCTCGCCTCCGCCGCCGGCCATGCCAAAGTCACCAACCAGTGTGACTTTGAAGTCACGCTCTGGTCCGTCGGCAAGGACATTTCCGTCGGCCGCACGCTGGCCAAGGGCGAGTCCTACGCGGAGCCCTTTGCCGTCGACCCCAAGACGGGCGGCCGCACCCTCAAAATCACGCGCGACCGCGACGGCCTCTTCACCGGCAAGCCCCAGACAAACTTTGCCTACAGCCTCACCCCGCCCAACATCTGGTACGACCTCAGCGACGTCTTTGGCGACCCGTTCAAGGGCTACAAGCTGCGCCTCGCCAGCGACGACGATACGTGCCCCGCCGTCCAGTGGGACAATGGCGTGCCTCTGGGCGGGAACCACACGCACGTCTGCCGCGCTGACGCTTCCGTGGTCCTTACTCTCTGCGCTTAGATGGCATGTGGCAGTTGCTTGCTTCCCGAGACGTGTAATTTTGCGCATGACAAGGCATTTTGAATGAGATCTCCATGAGTTTTGGGCCTGTGCCATAGAAAGCGCCAGTTGACTTTAGTACAAGAAGAAAGTCGACACTGGGCATTGTACACTCATTCTATTGTATATAATGAAGGACACTTGGAAAATCGTCGTAAACAAGAATTCAATAATTTCCAAGCATCTACAGTCCTGCATCTGTGCCCCTGAATGAGAGTGATCTGGTGCTGACCCCGCGCACCTTGCCGATGGTTGCCAGTGTGAGCGGCGAACATCTGCGGTGGAGTCTGGTGAGCGGCCTGGCACGGATCGGACGGGCCCTGAAGCTTGCCGCATAAAAAGGAGGGAAAGAGAAGAGGAGTAAAAGAAAAAGCGGAAGAGGACACTTACGAGGGTAAAGGTAGGCCAGTATGCAAGCAACGCCAAACCCTTTAATCAACTACTGCCCAAGAATGAATCGAAAGACTGCGGCTGCGACGGCGTGGCGCGGCGGGGCCGTTGCGGGTCAGACTCGGCGGCGGTGACGGCGGTCTTGACGTTCCCGGACGGGCGGTGGGTGTCACAAAAATAGAAAAGGGGGGACATTCACCATAAAAAGAATCACCTTAGGATTAAACGGAAATCCCGGCCCGGGCACGCCTCTAGAGCGAAAGAATCAAATTCACGGCCACGATGCGCGCACAGTTCTCACTTGGCATCTCTCTCTGCCCACTTGGCTGCGTACGTTCCAAGTATCAACTAGGCGCATTGTGCTCGTCCGTTGGGGGGGGGGGGGGCAATAGTATTTCGACCGAGACGCCAGCCAATGGAGGAAATTAGTCACTTAATTCGTGGTGTGCAAAGCTTGGCCATCAAGTTTGACTGCCGCGGGGCCGGCGCTGGTACTAGCCGATGCTACGTTGTAACAAGGTGTTGCGATTTGCAATTCCTAAATAATATTTCTGCCGTATTATACTCGAAGCAAAAGATGATGGCCTAAAGGGACCATGTAGAGCAACCACAGCCATGGATATAGTAAAGCTCAAGAAAATAAAACACCAAGCAATCCCCCAAACGCCGACAATGTCAGTGGTATCAGAAATAACATGGCGTTATAACACCGTTCAAAGAATAGCTTATAAAGTTCTTTTGCTCAAAAGAACTACTCCGCCCAGAAACGCTTTCGTGTTCGCGCTCAATATATGTGCAAGTTGAAAAGAGAATATCCGTCACCGACGCTGCCACTGCCGTCTGTACTATACGGGCATTGCAGAGACCGGCTCCATCGGCAGCACCGTCCTGGATTCGTTCCCGCCAGCCGTACTAGGAGCCGGCGCGATTTCGGGATCCGGTATTTGGATGTCGAGCTTGAGTTAGTGTCAGCATAAATCTTAGATGCGTAGCGAGCCACACTGCCCAACTCACAGTCATATATCCTGTTTTGCGGAGGGAAATTATTTTGGGCGCCGCAAGTGCGCTGTCCTCGGTAGACACCGACTTTTGCATCTCCGTATTCCACTGCTCAATATACGTCTCCAGGGCAGCCAGCCTCCTCTTGGACGCCGTCAGGCCCAGGTGGTCCCACAGCCAGCCGGTGAGAGCCCCCATGACGCTATCGACGACGTTGCGCGCGGCATACGGATTGAACGTTGCACCTAGCTCAGCGTTGAGCCTGCCAATGACTTTTCTGAATTCCTGCTCCGAAATGCCGGCAGGGTCCAAGATCTCGGGGTAAAGGTTTGAAAAGGCCGGTGCCAGGTCGCCGTGGAGGAGCCAGTCGCGGCGAACTCGGATGATTCTCGTTGTGGCGTATTCCGTCGAGTCGACGGGCACGTGAGGGTTGATATGAGGATAGCAGGGATGGCGAGGACCCCATTCCTCGCCAAGGTCGGCTTGGACATCGTCGCCCATGATGGACGAGTTTGTCGAAGACAGAGCGGAGCCGATGCCATCGCCGGCAGAGACGTTGGACGGACGAGGAGCATTCTCGTCGCGACCGCGCTCGAGGTCTCTGGTAAAGCTGTCGCCAGGGCCGTCGTTCCCTGTCATAGTTGCGGTGGTATTGCCGGTTTTCGGACAGCAATGGTAGTGTAGGCTATTCGAGTAGGTATAGCAATTCGACTCGGATGGTATGGATTTTTGTTATGTCGCTTCCCAGAAACGGGTTGGCTCAAACTATAGGCAGAAACCGTATCTTCAACTGTGCGGTGGTAGACAGCCAGCCAATTGCTTGAGTCGACGGGTTCTGCGTGGTTCGGCAAGTTTGCGGGTGGAATGTCAGTGGCCTCAAAAGAGCTCGGACCGAAAGCGTTTGATCTATCGGCACGGGCCGGGAGCTTTGACTGCGCGCGACTGCTGATGCTAGGTATACAATCGTCAATGGCAATGATTCGATGCGTCGAGTGATAACGAGGTGTTGTAATCAGGATGACAAGACGTGCACTTTTTCATTCCGAGTTGCAGGAACATGAGGGCGGTCGTTTCGAGATTAGGGGAAGTGTGGAGCACGGACCCTCTCGTCAAGGTTAATAAGTTTGGCTGCCACCATGACAACTGCCAGCAGAATCAATATGAGAGGTTGGATAAAAGAGGTCTGTCAAGCATTATAACTGGACAAGTGGGCTAACTGCGAATTGAATTCGATTTTGATGACTCTCAAGCCTCGATGCCGTACTATATGCCATACTGCTACAAAAGATGGCCTCATGATTGGCTCGGACGGGCAAACGGCATTTGCGCATGACCGCGAACGGAGAAGAGAATTCGCAGGGAATAGTTTGAATAGACACTCGCTGAAAGAGAAACAAGTACCGAGTATGTTCAATTCAGGATGTCAATCAGCGACAAAGGTCGTGGCCAACCCGGCATCAGCTGGGGCCCACCGTGAAGCATGCGCCGTCCAAAGTAGCTTTGGAAGCTGACGAGCGAAGCAAAAACATCTACATGTTGCGGGGGAATATTCCTGCCCCAGAAGCCGATTTATATTGACCCTCGCCCCGAAGGAAATTCTATTTCTTGCCCAGCATAGTCAAAATGACCGGTCGCAACGTCATAGTGGCGTCCAAGAATCCTCTCAAGATGCTGGCGACTCAGGAAGGCTTCAAGCGCATGTTCCCCGACGTCGACTTAACCTTTGAGGCCCGCAGCGTCGGCTCCGGCGTGGCAGACCAGCCCCTCTCCGACCAGGAGACGCTGCAGGGCGCCCTCAACCGGGCGCGCAACGCGCGGGAGCTCGAGCCGACGGCCATGTACTGCGTCGGGCTCGAGGGCGGCGTGCACACGACCGCCGAGGGCGAGGTCCAGGCGTTTGCGTGGATCGTGGTTCTGGCGCAGGACGGCACCGTCGGCCGGGCACGCACGGCAACCTTTTTCCTGCCGCGGGAGACGGCGGAGCTGCTGCGCGGCGGCCTCGAGCTGGGCGACGCGGACAATCTCCTCCACGGCAAGACAAACTCCAAGCACCAGACGGGCACCGTGGGCATCCTGACGGGGGACGCCATTACGCGCCAGAGCTACTATGCCGAGGCGGTGGTCCTGGCGCTGGTTCCATTCAAGAACACGCAGCTGACATTTGGAAAGGAGTCGGGGAGCGTGGGATCGGAGCCTGGTCAGCTCGCAGCTTGATGTATAAGTCAATGCGAGGATGACGCGAGGTACAGTGCGATGACTATTATCCAAGGGCAGCCGTGATCTGGCTGGCGTTGAGGGTTTTCAGTATGGCAGCAATCCGATAGGCCTTGTTAGGCTTTGTGCCAAGAGTTTATTCCTTGTTTATTCAACACTACATATATATACAGATTACTTGAACTGCTGTTTCAAAGAAGAATTTCTTTCGTCTCATAAATCTACATTCCGTGTTAGTGACTCGTCAATGGTAATGGTCAACATGACTATTCATACATCAAGTTGCTAGTCTTGTCTTTCAAGCTGGTTCAAGCTCCCAATTCTTGAATATTACACCCTCTCGGCTGGAAGAGCAGCCAAGCATCTCCCTTGCAACGCAGTCTCCGCCATTCACTAACTATGGGCAATCCTGGTCTGATCCCAGCCTCCGCCGTCTTATAGTCCCACAACAAATATAACAGTGGTAAGATAATGTCCTCACTTTCCCCTCAAAAGCTGCCTGAGAACTGAGAACTGAGCACAGGCGGGCGGCCCACGCGACCCATTCCATTCATATCGTCATTAACCTTCTGCCCACTATCCATCGGCCCGGGGCCCCAAGTCATTGCTTTTATTGTCTACTATCAGATGGCTTCCTTTAATAAATAATACCTGTTCAAGCATGCAGAAGACGGGTCGACCTGGCTCTTATTATCCACCTCGATTGGAACAGTTCATCCTGGACGCCGAGGGACCTGCTTTCTTTACTATTGGCGAATGGACGCATGCGCCGGTTCTGGCCGTATTTCCACTGGTATGACAAAATATTCCTTGCCAGACAGTGGAGAGCAAGGGGAACAACAGCTCAAAATTTTTCTCGCTGCCCATCTATATTACTATGTTAGCCGCATTTTATAGTGTGAGCACCAATTGTCAGTTTCTTAGACCCCTGTGGAAACTGAATACTTACACACCGTTTTTTTGTAGCTGGCTCCAATCCGTTTTGACATGCACCTCTATGTAGTCTAATTTTTTCTTCTCAGTCTGTTAATGTTTTCGTAGCCGACTATATTAATCTCTAGCCGAATCTCTGCTCTCTCCATCGTCACATTATCCTACATGTCTTGGTCTGTGCTGGCATTACCGAGGCGGATCGAACCGAAGACCCCTCTCTCCCAGAGAGATTAACGACAGAGCAATCACGAATATGGCTTCCGAGGACAGTGTACAGGAGCACCCGCACGGCGACAAGGCCGAAGCCATTGCCGTGACGTCGCCGGCGTCGCGGGAGCATGCCCGCGAAGAAGGCGGCGCCTGCGAGGAATCTGACGTCTACAAGTCAACATACGACGATGCGCAGGCCATGAAGCGCATGGGCCGGAGGCAGGAGCTCGTGCGGCACTACCGCGTCTTCTCGATGGTGTCCTTTGTCGGCATGGCCACGGCCGCCTGGGAAATGACTCTGTACCAGATCACGCCGGCGCTGCGGGACGGCGGGCTCCCGGCGCTTGTGTACTCGAACATTTGGATATTTTGCGCCTTTGTCCCCGTGGTGCTCAGCCTGGCCGAGATGTCGAGCATGGCCCCCATTGCCGGCGCGCAGTACCACTGGGTGTCCGAGTTTGCGCCGGAAAAGTATCAAAAGTTTCTGAGCTACCTAACGGGGTAAGCACAACTCCTCCAGGATTGGCATGCGGCGATGCTAACATCTCTGTGTGTAGCTGGACATCTACCCTCGCGCTTCAAGCCGGCAACGCGTCTGGGCTGTTTCTCATCGGTACTCTGGTACAAGCAATCATTCAGATTCACAAGCCCGGTTACTCGTTTGAAAACTGGCACGGCACGCTCCTCGCCGTCGCCGTTTGCTGTCTCACGGTTGTCGCCAACGTTCACTGCTCCAAGATGCTGCCGTACTGGCAGAATCCCATCTTCGCCATCAACATCCTCGCCTACTTTGCCTTCATCATACCCGTTTGGTGCAACGCGCCCAGCACCACCTCGGAGCATGTCTGGACGCGGTGGGAGAACTCGGGCGGCTGGTCCAGCCTGACCGTTGCCGTGCTCGTTGGCCAGCTTCCCGCCATCACGTCGCAGACTGGCATGGACGCCGCCGCCCACATGTCCGAGGAGGTGCGCAATGCATCGTCGTCGGTACCCAAGGTCATGATTAGCGTGTTTTGCATCAACTTCTTCCTCAACATCATGACCGTCATCACGCTCTGCTACCACATCCCCGACGTCACGGCGGCCCTCAACGAGCCGACCTTGTATCCCGCCATCTGGGTTCTCAAGCAGTCCATGTCGGATGCGTGGCTTACGGCTCTCCTGGCCGTGCAGTGCATCTTCTTGCTCTTTTCCAATTTTTCGTACCTGGCTGCTGTAAGCCGCGACCTGTTTGCCTTTGCGCGCGACAAGGGCCTGCCCTACTCCGAGTGGCTGGCCAAGGTGGACAAGGAGCGCAAGATTCCCATCAACGCCTATTACATGACGGCAGCTTTTGCCGCGCTTCTCAGTCTAATCTACATTGGCAGCCCGGTCGCGCTTTATGCCATTGGCTCGTTGCTGGCCTGCGCAATCATGCAGTGCTTTTGCTTCTCCATTAGCTGCGTGCTTTGGCGCCGCATCTACCACCCGCAGACCCTGCCGCATGCCCGCTTCTCGCTCGGGAAGCTGGGTATTCCCATCAATGTTGTGGCTGTTTTCGTCGTGGTATGGAGCTTCTTCTGGGCCTTTTGGCCTCAGGAGTATCCGGTCACGCCCAGTGGCTTCAATTGGTCCGTGGGAATATTTGTCCCAACAATTGCGGTGGCTTTGATATATTACATGGTCAAGGGTCGACATGTATACGAAGGTCCTGTCGTTTTAGTTGAAGGGAGAAAAAAGCACGTTGCCTAAGGCGGTGCATTGCAAGTTTGAAGTGTGTACCTGGGGGTTGGCGGCCTGATGCTGTCAGTTTCCACTGCAATCATTGCATTTGTACTCCAGCATTACATGACAGATACGAATTGGGCCTTTCAATAACATGCCACTTGTTCCTGGCTGTTCTGCAAAACATTGGCAGCGTTGTGTAGTATTATCGGCTGACCTTTGCCTCGACAACGCCAGTCAATAGCAACTCGTGCCAGTATTACTGATGGCCATGTCTTATGCCCAGTGGGGTCGATTTTGCTTCCAAGCCTGCAGGTCAGGCTTTCGATATTTATTATAATATTATAATCCGTATACGAATATGTAGGGGTAAATAAAGGCGGACCGCGGTCCTCCCTGGTAGTCATGCGGACCGGTGGGCTGAGCCGAAGATTTTCACGAGTTCCACCTATAATATAAATAGTGAGCCATTCCCAGTGCAATTTATTTATTTAGATGTGGAATTTTCTTGGCGTAACTAGAACCTTTTCCCAGTTTTATTCTTAGTTGAATGGAACTTGCTTAATCTGTAATTACCTCGTAAATACTTCTCCTTTGTCTACCCTTGCTCCTGCCCTTGCCGCTTTCCCCTCGGGGTGCATGTCGTGCATGTCTCGTCCTGAACTCTCTGTCAACAGCAACAGCTGGCAGCCGCCTTGTCGCCATTTTGTCAGCGCCACGATCCGATGATCAAGGTCAGTTATCGGGCGACGGATAGTCTGGGCGCGCGAGCGGAAGCTTTCCATGCCTCGTCTCGCTTATTACAGGGATGCGCTGTTTCGTTCACCAGCCGACCAGTCACCGAACCAACACAAACGGGGGGCCTTTTAAGCTCCCGAAAGAGCAGCAACTGCTTCAAGGCGAGGCGGGCGAGTCAGGACCCATGACAGTATGGCAGGCGGCATACAGTTCTTTACGCACGCACCGTCGGTGGAAACTGCACCAAGGAGCGTTTGTCAAAAAGAAACATGTTGACGCGCAGAGCTGTGGCTGCATAAGCATGTGTTAGTGTCGCGCATATGGAAGTAGGCAGCTGTTTTTGATACCCTCAGGCAACAATTGCAGGGATCTGCGTTTTGCTGAGCTGATGCTACAGATTGTGCAAGCAAGGGGTTCGCTGTAGTGTTCCGGAGCAGCATTGCCCCCCAATATTAGACTTGCAACGCTTGAGATGAAATACATGGGCCACGAACCAGTCAAAGCACGCTGTCATGGATGTCACGGATGAGCCCTGCAAAGCTTTTTATTGTATAGATTATAGATTGTCTCTGCTGTCCCGGTCGATCATTACCGGTCCACTGGACAATGCAAACTTGGTTGCTTATATTGCCCACATGGTTGCACGGCTAACCCCCGAGTTACCGTTATTACGATACTGCACCATATTGTTAGGCCCCGATCCGTATCTGCTTCTCCCATGTTCTGATTAACCTTGTTCGTATCCTCTGCCGTTGACAATTTTTTTGTTTCCGACTTTCATCTCGCGTCTGTCTTGCATGCTTCACCACGAATTTGACCATCTCTGCTACGACATCTGATACTTACTCATAACAGCCAGCATCAACGACCCAACAGCTTTCGTCAGATGATCCAAAACGCCTGCAAAACTTTATGACGGCGCTGTACATCAGCAAGGCCACGAAAAAGACAATGGAACAAGACCGTGCTTCGTGGTTGAAGGCTCCAATGGGCATGTTTCTAGCCTGGTCTGCCTCGGCATTTCTCATCAGGGCGTGGGCCAAGTTTCGGACAAAAACATGGGGACTAGACGACTATTTTCTTTCTCTATCTCTCGTAAGTGCATTAAAAGTGCAAATCTTACTTTCCTTTAATTATTGACACGTTACTTTTAGGCGACGACTGTGGCGCACGTGGCTTGCACATATCGGGCCATGCATTTCGGATATGGAAAGCCGCTGGCCGCAATAGAGTCAGGTCATCGCCTTCCATTGGAAAAGGTAGAAAAAGGCAACATATCTTGAGGACTTTTATGAGACTAATCCCGTGGCTTTTAGCTGCTATACACCAGCGAGCTCCTATACGTGCTGGCACAGGGTTTTTGCCGAGCTTCAGCGGCGCTGTTCATCAGTCATATGGCCCAATGTGGCTCCCAATCACTACCAGCCAAGATATTGGCTACCATTTCCGGGGTTTGGACTGCAGCATCTTCATTTTCGATAGCCTTTCGTGGTGATGTTAGTCGTCCTTGGTCCACACTGGACGGAACCCGACCACTGGTATTTGACGCCCCTGGTGCACGATAGCGAGAGAATGCTGACCTGGCCACTAACACAGTTTATTCGTTGGATGTCCATAGAAATTATTGGGGCGGTTATTGAACTGGCAATTTGGGTCCTTGCCGTCCACCTGGTCTGGACTCTCCAGATGACATTACGAAAGCGCATATATATTCTCAGTGCATTCGGTGCCAAACTCGTGTCGGTGCACATTGTCCAAGCTTTTGCACGAGTATCTAACATTTTCCATAGACTTGTCGCTTTGATCGGCTTGCGTCTAAAATATCTGGCCCCATCGCGGAACTGGGAACCGACTCTCACCAGCATCATGCCCGGCATCTTTACCCAAGCCGTGCTGCACTTTTCCATCATCGCATCCTGCGTCACGACGCTGAAACCGTTCCTGCGCCATTTTGACCCTACCTACGTTCTCGAGAGTGCCGACGTGAGTTCCTCGAAGCGCTCGCGGGCCAGCATCAATGCCTCGCGCGACCCGTACTACCGACTCGGGGCCATCAATCGGCTCAATCGAACTAGTGACGACCCCAACGACAACGTCAATTGGCGACCGTATCAGGGACCAAAGCAAGCTGACCTCTACGCCGCGGCCTACCACGACTCAAGCGCGACACAGTCAAGCCAGTCCAGCAAAGAGGGCAGGCTGTTGCGGGCGAGCCGCAGCATAGGCGCCAATCTGAGAGGTGTTGCCCAGAGCAGGCAGGACGGCGCGATGCAGAGTAAGAATCATGGTGACGCGGCATCGTGGAGGACGGATGCATCAGATCGCATGATTATTGAACGGAAAACAGAAGTTTCGGTCGAGCACCAAGTTACTACACCACAATGTACAATACGGACGAATTAAATATGATATGCAATAGTCTGTCCTGGGATGGGTAATCAGCTCAAGTGGATATAAGTGTTCGAGACAGATAATTCGGGACGAATATGCAGATGTTGCCATCGAATCCAGACGATCATTGCCCTTTTTCTTCGAGAAATGCGGCGCTATTGAAGTGGTTGTGTAATTGATCAGGGTGAAGCTGTAACATACATGTACATACATTGCGGCTTTGCTGCACGGCAAGACGATATGATCCGGAAGGAGGAGATGGTATCTCCTGTATATCTAGACTCGCGCAGGGAACTATTGTTTTTCAATGTTGGAACATTTGCAGAAATTTGAATGACTCTTTCGCTTTTTGATCAGGCCATCTGGCTTGGTCCTTAATCCACGGAGTGCACATTTGCATGTACCCCAGACTGTGGCTATCTAATCTGTAGTTATACATAGTTATTATGGGATTTGCACTGTGGAACCGTCCGTCCCATCCTGGAGTACCTTGTACCACTCACTGGTCGGCAAGTCGGATGCTCTTTTCAGCTTTGCCGATTCAGGGACCGGAAAATAAATTAATCAGGAAACAGGCTCGCCACTGCCATCTTTCTTTCGATCCCCTGCGCGGTGTGGTGACGTGAACAGTGCTGGGTACAGCACCACTTACCCGCTGTCCGCACCCGTGCTGCATTCCTGCTTGCCCATCTCGGCCGAGGCTTGCAGCAAGCAGTAGTAAGTAGCACCACCACACCTTTTTTCTACACAAACAATGAAAAACTTCAACCTTGCACTTGCCATCCGCTTTTACCTCAACACCTCTACGCTTCCCTGCCGTCCGATATAGACTGACAGTACGTTTTGTCTTGGCACGCGCTGCGAATGCATTTCCGCAATCATGGCCGATGACGCTTCTCCGTCGACATCTGCCCGCCCTTCGTTGCGTCATGCGAATAGCGGCGGCCACCACAACAGCACCAACGGTAACGGCAGAGCAGACGGTAACAGCAAAGCGACGGCCACGAGCTCGGGCATCAGCGCCCCGCCGGGCCACGCCTTTCGCCGGGCCAAGACGGTTGCCGAGAGCAGCCCCGGGATGGTGCACCTTTCGACGGCCTCGCGCCGCTTCTCGTCCGACTCGAGCGCTCTTGATTCGCCGCCACAACCGCAACCGCAACCTAGGAGGAGCTCCAACTTTTCCGACTTTGGCGTCAACGAGGCCCGGTCAATCCTGAATCCGCATAGCAAAGCCGCCGCGCAGGGCGCCGCCGACCAAGGCGGGGAGCTGTCGTCGCTCGCTGGCCTGTCGCTGGCGTTTGCGCTGCTTCCCGCCATTGCCGGCGCACTGTTTACCAACGGAGGCGCCGTGACGACGGATATTATGCTGCTGGGCTTGGCCGGTGTCTTTCTACACTGGTCCGTCACGCAACCCTGGTAAGAATGACAAGACACGACCCGGCGAGAGCGCGCTTGGTCAAATGGTTCTAATCTGACTACAGGCTGTGGTACCACTCGGCACAGCAGGTGCGCATCGAACATGAAGCAAATTCGGCGGATGCTGTCTTTGAAGACGCCTTAGACGACAGCGACGATGACGACGACGATGGCGAGTACGCAGACGGAGCTTCGCACCTGGACGATGTTCCAGAAGAAGAGACGGCACACGCCAAGACTGACAACATGGCACCGAGAAAGCAAACGACGACATCGGCCACGCAACAATCTGCCCTCAGCGAGCTCTATCTGCACGAAGTTACGGCCCTCGTGTCGTGCTTCTCGTTGCCGCTCATCAGCGCCTTTCTCCTACACATGATTCGCTCGCAGCTGAGCCGTCCGTCCGAGGGCCTCGTCTCCAACTACAACCTGACCATTTTCATCCTCGTCTCCGAGGTGCGTGTGCTCTCGCACATGATCAAGCTGGTGCAGGCGCGCACGCTGCACCTGCAGCGCGTTGTGCACAGCGACCCATTTGGCGCGCTGCCCGCCGCCAACAGCCTGCGCATCAACGCCATCCTCGAGCGCCTCGACGGACTCGAGTCCGACGCCGCGGCGACCCGCACCGCCGTCCTTGCCGAGGAAAACGACACTGAGCCCGACGGCGACCAAGAGACTGCCAAGGCCGCGCAAGAGGCTGTCCTGGCCAAGGACGTACGCAACGCCATCCAGCCGGAGCTCGACGCGCTCAACCGCGCCGTGCGCCGTTACGAGAAAAAGTCGACACTGCTGCAGTCTCACGTCGACGCGCACTTTGCCGCCATGGATGCGCGCGTCCAGGATGCCATTGCGCTCGCCGCCGTCGCCGCCAAGAACAGCGCCCGGAGCAGCATCCTAGTGCGCGGCTTCGACGCCGTCGTGGCCATGATACTCTTTCCGTTCAACGCCGTGCTTAGGCTCCTGCTCCTGCCCATCCACTGGTTGTTCTCGCTCACGCGCGGCAGCGGGAGGAAGAGGAAGCAAAAGACCATGGCGAACGGCGCAGGCGGCAGCGCTCAGACAGGAAGTAAAACCTCTTCTCGAGCCGTGCGAGGAAGCAAGATGACTAGCCAGCCTCGCTACAATGGCGATAAGATGCCATCGCGGCTGGCACGGAAATGACGACGTTGATGAGAATGAGGTTGTAGTTATGTGTGCCCTGCGTGTTTATGCGATTCGAGCGACGCTTTCCTTGTTTCACTTCTTTTTTCATCGCTCTGCTTCGGCGCAAGTTGCAAGCAAACCTGTCAAAAGTTTTTTTTTTTGTTTTTTTTTTTGCTCTTTATTCATAATGGGCTTACAGCGCATCATGCGATGTATGTTTCCCGCATCTGCTGCATAGCCCACACGATACCACTTTACGTTTGATCTCTATCATGCCCCTCATCATTATATCCCCCACCACTTTTTTTCTTTCTTCCAAATAACTTTTTTTTTTTTTGATTTGGCAGCGTTTGACAGTCAGAGCAGGGGAAGCTTTGTCCTGAACTTTTGCAACCCCCCCTTGAATGAGCATGACTCGACACGCAAAGGTTGTCTGGTTGACTAGTCGTTTTATATATCTCACCATAGCCCGTCTCAATACAGAACTGAACCTTTTGGCAAGGGCACTAGCAACGGCCCGTTGCCGGTTCTTTTTATTGAGAATTTTTAGAGAGCGCATGTGAGCAGAAATGGGATCAAAGCGCTTGCTGATAGGCTATCCAGGTCCCAGGTCTGCCTTTTGACTTTTGGCGGGTCAGTTCAAAGTTGTCCCCCCCCCGGTCGTCGCAAAGGTGAATCGACGCGTCGCGCAGCAAGTCAGCCCGGAAGCGTATGAGCCACTGGTTTCACCTTGTATGAGCCCTACTACGGATGCCAAAGAAAGAGGACAACCCGCGACGTGTGCTCTCAAGCTGGAGGGCAACAGTAGGCGGCATGGCGGTCTAGTTGCCAAGGCCGGCTTGGCCGGTAGGCTTTCGGGTTACTAGCTATTGTTGGGCTCTTTGGCAGTGGACTGTATAATTAAAGTCCTTTCTTTTTCTGACTTATAGCCCCGATACTACAAAGGAGTGACGTTGAAAACGCCTCTAAACGCGGCTGAGAGCGCTACTTAGGCAGAGGTAACCCCGGTACGTCGCGGTGTTTACCTTACTTGTTGCTGGAGTCCGCTCCATTCAGCGGCCAGCTGCATCCAAACGAGGCTAAAAGCAGTTTTTTCCTTTTGATCAGCCCGCCATTGATTTCAATAATAATGGAAGAGATACATATGTTCCATGCTTGTCATGCATGGCCTTGCCTGCATGTGGACTGTGAGAAGGACCATGCAGCAAATCGCCGCTGGTAGTTTGCGTGCTTTGGTCCCATATCACTATCGTCGCCAACATCAGCAGGACGAGCCAGAAGCCAGCATTGCAAAGACGTGCTGCTCATTCCAGAGCTGCTTTTCGGAGCACCGAGCGAGTCGCCGACGATGAGCTTTCGAGTGTATGGTCTCGAGTAATCGCCGCGAGTGCTACATCCGTTCCTTTGCCACATCGTGAGTGGAACAATGATCAAGAATGCTGCATGAGTCACCGAGAATCGAATGCAAGGCGCACCACGCATGGAGAATAGATGCAAAACGTTCACACGTCAGCTACGATGCCAGCATGCACAAGAGGTGGCCTTTATGCACAGTAATCAAGTAGTAGCTGGAAAAGGTGGCCAACTGGCAACTGCACATGAAGCTGGGCCTGGCAGTATCTGCATTTTCTTTCGGGTCCAATGAAAGACGCCGAACAGGCCGTTTGACCGCGTGGGTGGCGCTCCTGAACAATATCTAGCGGTGGCCACAATCGGCAAATCGGAGAACGCTGCATGTCTTGTGTGCTGTCAAACTGGCAAGAGAAGCATCTGCACAATGCCGGGGCTAGATATGGTATATGCGTCGGACAAGACACTCGTTTACAGCTTGGTTCGGTGCATGGAGATGATAACAAGGTGGCAAGGCGATTGAACACTGCTGCTGCTACCTTCAAAAGTACTGGTAGGCAGTAATGGATGCTTGGACACAATGCGGCCACCAGGACGCGGCAGGTGTTTTGACCTCGGCGAGAGCGTCAACAGCGCGTCATAGTCGGCCACGAAAGAAGGCTGATTATTGACCATGCATGAGCCAAAAGCAGATGGCAGGCCGACGATTCTTATAGAAATCCAGCCATGGTAGCATCGCACAGCGCCCTGTCTTGCGTGCGATGCTGGCTAATAAGGAGCAGCGGACTACTGCCTAACTCGGGTAGAAAACCGATCGATGGATAGTCGTAGTGCTAAAATAAAAAGCGGCATTCAAAGGAGAGCTAATGAGCTAGGCAAGACTGGGCAACGAGATTGAGATTTGGAAGAGGCTGCGGCTGAAATTTACCGAGCAGGTTCTCGGTGAGACGCGTTTGTGCTGCAGATTGTAGCCAATTTGTCGGGCAGCGATAGGGAGCTCGAGCATGAGAGAACAATGTGAAGGCGGAACGAGACGATGACAAAAACAGCCCGAGAGGGTGAGGTGGTCGTTGATGGCATTGGCCAGGGTGGCATGTGGTGGCGCCGTGGCGGTCGATCTTGTGGCGCATCGCAATTTCCTGAAATCCTGGGTTTTGCTCGCTTGCACAGCATGGCCTGGCATGGCATGGGCATGGCAGCTGGCAGTTTGGCAGGTTGGCAGCTATCGGTGGGCTTGCATGCACGGCTATCAGCCGGTTAGTAATGGGGATTCGATGCAGAGAAAAGCAACAAGGAAAGGCTTGCAGATATTTACTGTGACTGGATATTTTCCTTGCTGTCTGGACAGGTTCCAGAACCAGGTATTTTCGATTGGTGCCATCGGGCGAACAAGCGCCTTGTCCGAGCCCCGAGCACAGACGAAATATATTGCAAAGGACCATGTTTGGCCCAAGATGTGATACAAGGCGTATCGTGTCATGTAGAATCTGCTTGACCTGCGCAGCCTGCACCGCGTTGGAATCGTTCTGTTGTACGGATACACTGTAAATACCAGTACCCCGTCGTGTCCGTACACTGCATCCAAGGGGAAAAAAACGACGCCACACCGCATCCGTAAAACGGCCGCTAGCCGTGGCGGGACATGATTCACATTCTTTGGGTGAGGCGGTGGACTAGATCATCAGTCATTGTTAGATGTATGTATCATGGACTGGATACTGCTCACTTGTGCTTTGATGGTTATGGGAAAGGAGAGAGGAAGCTTTTGGCATGATTCATTTCTGGTGTTTAGCCTAGTGTTTGCTGAAGTCTGGAGATGATGGAGATGGAAAGCTTCAAGCGAATTCTTCTTGCCTTATTAGCGTCATCTACCTTAGAAACACGGTCCAGTCAGGTACATGACGATACGTCGAACCAAAGTGCTTTCAGCGCAGTCTAGCGCTGCGGCTGCCCCTCCCATCCACTAATGTTCAGCCACTCAACGACTCTCCGCCTGAGCCGTGAGCGGCCGTGGGCTGCATTAGTGCTACAGCCAGCCACTAATCAGTACTTGGCAGGGCCTGGTTTGGCCAAACCCGGCCCCGCCCGGGCTCCAACATGGCTTAATTGGGCGCGTTCCATTTTGCTGGGAAATACTCCATACCTCCTACCCTAACTATTAACCTACCAGTATTTAGTTAATACGGAGTAGGTACATCCGTACTGTTCTACCAATATTATCAGAGCCTCCTTGCTTGGTGCCTCCTTGCTTGGTTGCTTGCCCACCCACCCCGAGCCCCCCTTGAGTCCGTCCTCGCTTTTTCCATGTGCCTCACCTCCACTTTCCCCTGCAAACCTAAACGTTTGTCGTCGCCGCGCGTCTCAAGCCTCGTCCCATTCATTTATTCTTGCAGGAAATCTTGACCATCTTCCAAGAAGCTGCTCGTCTCTCGCACTTTTAGGCTTCAATCATGGCTTCCACAAAGCACCTCTCCCACCGCTCCTTGTTGCACCGCTTCTCTCGCCTCTCCTCGTTTGGCCCTGGCTACGCCTACATGTAATGCAGCTCTGCCATGCATGCAACCAGCTTCTGTCCGCCGCAATGCGTCGACACCTTTAGGTGGCGCCATCGGAAATTGGCCTCTCGGCTGACCTAGGAAACGTGCGTGCTGTCTTCGAGTTAGTCGTCTTGTCATAGCCATCATCCAAGGATCATGTACCATGTTGCATCGCCATCTCTCCACTCCAGCTCATGCGCTCGCCCACAGCATTTCTCCGGCCTCGCCTGCAACTTAAACTAAGCTTAGCATTTCTCTTCCAGTCGTCTTGTTTCGTGCCAATTTTTTCGTCCATCTATCTTGTGCTCTTGTCTGGTGCTCCTGTGTTGCGTGGCTTGGCCTCGTCATTTTCCTTCCTTGGGCTCGTGTATTACTTCACTGCCCTCCCCTCTCCCCATCCATCGTCCGTCTCCTTCCCCCGAACATCTCTCTCGATTATTCTGCTCTTCCCCTGGACCCTGATCAAGGCATATAGTTTGCTATTGACCTGGTGGCGCATCCGAATTCCATCCCCTGCGTGTCTCTCTCTGCCAGCCTCCCCAACTGCTCACCTTGAACCAAAAGCCTGTCTCACATTGGTGTGTCCAACGTAATTTATTACTGGTACGCGCGACTGTTTGCTTCTTCTTCCGTCGCCGACAGAGACATCGCTCTTAATACTGCGAAGCAGCACTGATTCCTTTTCTCTTCTGTTTGTCTTCCAGTTATGGTTTGCTGGTCCGATAGGTAGTCTTGGAAGCTTCGGAAGTCTGTTCAAAGCTTCCCCCGAGAGACGACCTGTCCAATTGCTACCTCTAATCGCCATGTTCCTCAAGCCCTTTCGAATATGGGCTCTGCTCTGCCTTGTCCTGGCATTGCAGCTTGCCACGGCCCAGAGCTTCCATGCTATTCGAAGAGCCGACGATGCGACGCCGACAACACACGCTCCAGCATCAGCCACAACTAGACCGCCCATACAGACAGAAAAAGAACAAGGTGGAAAAAATGACGACAACTCCAAGACGGAACCTAGCGACGCAGGCGACTCTGTCACGGCGGCTGCAACGAGCACCCATAATATCACAGCCAGTGAAACTAGCACGGGAACAACCACTCCCACGCCCAGCTCGACGGGTAGCCCGACCTTCCTCAACGGTAAGCTGCAACTAAAATGCACTGCAATCATTACGTTTTGGCTAACATTGGCTAGCTACAATCCCTCGTGGCCAATTGCCTCTCGCGCCAAAGCTAACACCGGGATGGGGCGTCGCCGGCACCATTATGATGCTTACTGGTCTGGTGTACGCTCTCATTGGGATTAAGAATCCCTGGGTCCACGCCTTTTTCTCGACCGCCTACATGGTAGCACTGGGTGTTACCGTTCTCATTGTCTATCTCATGAATGTTCCATTGAGCAATGCCTTGCAAGGAGGTTACGTCGCTGCTATTATACTCTCCGGCTGTGCAGTTGGAACGGCTGCCATGTTCTTCAAAGATTTGACTGAAAGTCTGGGCTGTGCTCTCGGGGGTTTCTGCATTAGTATGTGGCTTCTTTGCCTCGTTCCTGGCGGCCTGCTGCATTCCACAGCCTCCAAGGCCATTTTCATCGCCTGCTTTACGGTTGTGGGTTTCGCCTTTTACTTTAGCCGCTTTACTCGCGACTGGGCTTTGCTTATTTCTATTGCCTTTTCTGGCGCCACTATATCAGTCCTCGGTATTGACTGCTTCAGTCGGGCTGGTCTCAAAGAATTCTGGGCTTGGATCTGGGCCCTGAATGACAATCTTTTCCCTCTCGGCGCAGATACATACCCAGTCACGAGAGGTATCCGAGTCGAAACTGCGGCCATCATCATCATTTTTCTTGTTGCAACCATGTCCCAGGTCAGACTATGGAAAGTTGTGCGCGAGAAGCGTGAGAAGCGGGCTGCGCTTCGTGCCGAAGGTCAGCGAAATCTCCAGGAGGAGGAAGAGACTGTCGGTCGACAGATCGAGGAAGCAAACGCTCGTGATCGCGCTGAATGGGAGCGCGTATATGGTGATGGGGGCGCCGAGAGTGTTACAGCTTCGCAACTATCTGACGGACGTGTTCAAGAAAAGGACCTGTCTCACAGCAATGTTTATGCCGTTAGGGGGCGATCTGGTGATGCTACTGAAATGAGCGACCTGTCAGAATGCGGCCACAGCGCCATGGACCAGCTAATGGCTGGTGAGGGTGACGAAGGCGGAGTGACTGTGCGAGTTGGAACCGATGACCTCCCGGAAGGTGTGGCGTATGAGATGTATGAGGGCGATGAAAAATCCCTGGTTAATGAGAGCAGCAACGCCCAAGGTCTGAACGCTGCCCAGCACTCAGCCACTGGCGAAAGGCGAACGTCAAAAATCTCAACCAGAAGCAAACGTGCCTCTGGTAATACCGCCGCCAGCAGCAGGGTTCTGGCCAACTCGCAAACCGTTACGCCTTCACCCGAAATCGTACCTTTGCCATTCAGTGTACCTCAAGGCCATCTCACTCAATCTGAGCGATCTTCTGTCGCAACGTTCGCCGATGCCGAGGAAGATGCTACCTTGGCGATTCCACGCCGCACTGAAAGGTCCTCCGTTGTCAAGCGCTTATCCCAAGGATCCGCAGATATTCTACGAAATTTATCACAACGCTCGGAGCGCTCGAACCACACACCCGAGCTTGCCCGCAATGGAGGCGGGAGTACCGAAATGCTTTTGACAGAGACTGAGCCCCATCGTCAAGACCAAGATAACGAGTCTCTTGCCGCCACAATGGACGTTGAGAGCGTGAGCGGTGGCCAAGGCCGCTCTCTGGATATCGATGATGACAACGTGAAAGAGGTTCATCCAGAGACTGTCGTTGAGGATGCCGGTGCATCAGAGGAGAGACTCGAGGTCAATGCTGAAGTGACTCAGGAGGATGGGACCGCAGTCGACCAGTCTAATGTGACGGCTAGGAAAGCAAAGAGGCAAAGTGTGACTTCTCAAAACAAGACTACCGATCCAACAGAGTCAGAAGACCCCCATCAGGCAGTCAGCCCGCCGCAATCCGAGGTGGTCAAGTCGGTTGCATCCGAGATCTCCGGTCCCGTTAGCCTGACGAGAGAGCGTCTTCCAAGCTCAATGTCCCAGGTCGCATTGTCTTACCGTACAAATGAGTGGGCTAAACACTTGAGCAACGCCGACCTACCTGATGTGGATGAGCTACCAGTTGAGAAGCCCGCCCGCACAAAAAAGGCCACCAACGAGCGTGTCAAGCCAGTCGATGTGCAAGAACTTCAAAGGACGGCAGAGGATGGAGCCCCAGCGCCTGCGCTTCCACGTTCACAATCTCGACTGTCTACCATGTCTACTGCTAGCGGGAAACCCCAAACACCGATACCGACCGAAACCGAGCCCATACAGGTGGCTAATCCAGCGGCTTCTGCACCCGCGCGCGAAACGTCTAGCTTTGTTTCGCCAAAAGATACTACGCCAATTCCCAGGCTGCGTTCTGTCTCTTCTACAAATATGCGCAAGTCTTCTCCAACAGTTCGATCCATTCCTGAGGAGGGACAAGATCTCGATGCATTACCAGCAGCCCCTGAAGAGGAAGAGCAGCCATCCAGAGAAGCAAGTCCTGTACTGGAAGCTGGTCCATTTCCTAAGCCCACCGGTGCTTCTGGTATAGTCTCCTACTCCAGTCCGCAAACACTTCTTGGCCAGCGTGAGCTTTTCCTGCGCAGCAAATCGCAGGGAAGTCTTGTGAGTAGCGTTGGCGACATGCAAGCCACGCCGCTCCCTCCCATGACAGCCCCTAGTGATGCTGGCTCCCTGCATAACTACCCCATGTATGCGTCGGCGTTCAACTCGGATCCCGACGAGATACCACTGAGCCAGCGCCGCTCCATGATTCTCAGCAGCCGCATGTCGATGAATGAGTCGTCACTCTCTCTAAATCGCGCCGGGAGTCGCGCCGGAAGTCGTGCCGGAAGTAGCCACGGCGGTGCCGACAACCTAGCCTTCAACTCTCACCAGCCCAAGAGAACTTCAGGGCTCCCCTCGTCGGCTGCCCGAGACATCCAGCTAGCCAATTTCCGCATGTCTGTCTCACAGGATCTGCGTGCCGGCAATCCCATGATGTCTAGCGGCGGGCGCGAAACCCCCTTTACGTCTACCAACTCTCTGCTTGGTGGTCGTGAAGCCGAGGTGCAACGCAACATTGAGATGCAGCGCCACGTTTTACTGGGACAAAAGGAGGCCGAAGCTCAAAGGAGGGAGATACAGCGCCGCGATAAGGAATCCTCTGATCGTGCCTTTGACGACCGCATGCGCCGCGGCGACCTGATTGATGCCCACCGCGAGGCCATGCGCAAGATGCAGCGAAGTGCTAGTAAACACTAAACGCACCCACTCCTTGACTCTTGGCATGTCTTTTCTCAAAAACATTCTTGTCTGACTTTGCAAGTCACACGATACCTCCGTTCTCTACCGTCATGGCATCACACGATGCCTTGAAATTATTTTCAATGTCACATAAAAATCGAATACCCCCCTAATACCAGTGAACAGCACAGCCGCCTGGGGCAATTCCCCTCGTGCTCGATGGCCACATATATACCAGTTGCACTGCTAGGTAGTCAGATGCAGAATTTATTGCCCAGGCGTTTTTGGATCAATCTGGCCCTTTATTTTACTTGCTCCGTCCTTGCGCACAATAGAGACGAGCCATGGCAGATCGGCGTATACATAAAACAGTTTCCTTGTTTATAATTGAATGCATTTCTGAATTTTGATATCATCCTGTAATTGAGTGATTTGCATACCACCTCTGTGGAATATCTAGCCCTCGGCAGAGACGAAGACGACAACTGAAAAAGTGTGCCTAGAGATGAGCATGGCGCTAGAATAAACCAGCCGCACTCATCAACGTTGAAAAAAAAAAGAAAAACAAGTATACATGTAAAGCTATGGGCGCTGGTGGTAATCAATAATGTCGGGTGGAGGTCTGTTGTCTGCCAACTTGGCGCATCTGCTACTCGACTCTAGAGTTGAGAAAGCCCCAGGAAGATCTAGGGTCTCGGAAGGGTGCGGCTGGCCCCTGGCCACTACCGGCAAGGAGAAATTCCTCGACCGCGGAGGTGAAGTTTGATGCTGGGGTGGAACTGTCTGTTCACGGATTTCATCGTCGTTTCGGCTTTGGAGGGAAAACACGGATGCCTGGGCGAGCGGAGGTAGCACCGGAGGACGTGACGGAATCAAGGAACCGAGGTATACGACTTCTGTCTTGGTTCGGAAGGGGAACGGGTTTCTGGGCAAACGGTCTGTCCAGCTCGATGCAAGAGACGAAACTGGAGCGTCGCCGCCGAGAGATGTTGCCAAACGAGGCGTGAGCATGCGCGTGAGGTTGTGGCTCGATGTGCTCTCGCTGGATGAGATGCTCTTGGACATGGGGTGAGAGCCGCCCTTGCACTCGGAAGGACTCTGTGACGGCTTGGTTCTTCTAGGCAAGGCTGTTAATATGGCATACCTTGCCAACAGGTAACAATGACACTTACCCCGTAACGCGGGTGAGGAACCCGCTCGAACTGGCTGTCTGCGTCGCACTTCTGTCTGGATCATACTCGTTGTGCAAGTTGGGCCAAATCTTGCCGAGACCAAAGTAGAGCACAACAATGCGATATGAATTGATTGCATCTTTGGTCATGCCAAAGAAGAGAAAGATGGGAACGGCGGTAAAGATGGATATGTAGCCATTGTTGAGACTGCCAAAGTCGTTGAATCGGCTAGGTATAAATATGATGGTTTCCCATGGTAGAGAAGTCTTTGGGTGATGAATCTCGTTGAAGTTGAAGGGTCGTAGAGCTCCCAGGGCTTGGACATTGAGAAAGCACAGAGTGATTGTGATTGGTAGGAACGGGACGAGGATAGACGTGACCATGAGGTAAAGACGGCGTTTGGTTCGTTGACTTCGCAAGAAAGCGGCACGGCTGCTAGCTAGGGCCGAAGAAGTAGCTTTGGCTACTTGACGGAATCGGAAGAAGGTTATGACTAGGAAATGTATTTGTTGGCTTGTTTTGTAAAGCGAGGCTACTTCAGCACGGACTTACCAGCGTAGATGCCAGCAACCACCGAAACAACGAGCTGTGCGATGATGAAGAAGACCAGATATGGCCAGGTTGAAGAAGGTACCCAAGCGCATCCCATCAGCGTGCCAACAGCGTAGCGCTGGGCGGCTAGTGGCCAGGTAAAAGCCAGCTGCACAATGGGCAGGGGAAAGATGATGAGCGCCTGGATGAAGTTGCGGCGCCTCTTCTCCCGGACCGTCAGCGGGTGCGCGCGCATGACGCCTACCTGGTGGGCGAGGTTGCGCATAATGGCTAGCAGGCAGGTGACATAGATGCCGGCGCAGCCATTGTACACAAACTGCTCAATGTCGCAGAGGCCGTAGCCCGGCCACCACGCCTCCATGTCGTCGGTGTGCCAGAGCGCCGCCGTGACGATGGTGAAGATGTTCTTGATCTCGACGACAGTTATGAAGACGACGGCCGCGAACTCGCCGTTGCGGTACAAGAGTCGGAGCGGCACGAGGCAGACCAGGTTGGCTATGATGGCGAGGACGATGCGGATAACAAAGTTGGCAGTGAGGGACGGGGTGGTAAAAGGCGGGATGTTGGGGACCGCCATGACAATTGGCGAGATGCCCTCCCTCAGGACAAGCGAGGGATCGTCCATGATGGCTATGATTATGATGATGCGTTGGGCGGTTTTGGCGAGAGACGGGGTTGTGAAGCTGGGTGGGAGCAGGGAGGAAGCAGATCAAGCAAGACCGAGGAGACACAAATCGTCACCAGTCATTTGAGACAAGAACAAGGGAAAGCTCGAAGGATGAGAAGAAAAGAAACAGACTGTTTGCTGAGATGGAGAAAGACTTGAGGCCCAGAGCAGAGTGAAGTAATGGTCGCACAGCATCGTGTCCTTATACATAGCGACTGGAAGTGACGGGGAACTTGTTGTTCTTCACATATGGCAAAGCAATCAACGCAGGTAAGCGGGAGCTGAATCCCCCTCCCCCAGTGTATAGTCGCATTCTCTGAGACGAAAATAGCCAACAAAAGAACCTCAATAACACGAGGACGAGTTGTGGAGTGTGCGGGATGATCCCCCTTGGTGGCACATTTGGGGGCCCTGCCTCATCGTCGCAGATCAGGCACTCCCCGACGGCCAAGCCCGAAAACTAGCCCCCTATAGAGCGTCCTGCGGTCCATTGAGACACACTTCACTTTTCAAAAAAAAAAAAAAAACACTC
This sequence comes from Beauveria brongniartii, assembly GCA_030782485.1. Taxonomy (NCBI): domain Eukaryota; kingdom Fungi; phylum Ascomycota; class Sordariomycetes; order Hypocreales; family Cordycipitaceae; genus Beauveria; species Beauveria brongniartii. Next base: position 82,143 of record JARJPP010000459.1, read on the forward strand.
GCTGACAGAAGGCCCCAGATGTGGCGTCCAACTGCCGACAAGACGAGGTTGGCGGACCTGCGAGTGGAAGGGCAAGACGAGCCAACTACGTACGGGTTTATCCCAGGATGGCTGATGGCGGAATCTGCAACGAGCCATCCCGGAGGCGTTGGAGACGGGGGCCAGTCCAGTCGTTGGCCATGTTTGAGCGGAAATGCAGGTCGAATGGGTCGTGGGCTGTCAAAAGGCTTGCTCAATGTGTTTAAGCGCGATCCTATTGATACCCAAAAAGGGTAATTCCAGAGGTGGGAGCGGGAAGTGGGTCCGAGACAGTCGGGTGCTTGTCGACGTGTGGTGAGAAGATTCTTTTTGTTATTAGCCCAAGTCAAAAGAATGAGTGAAAGATGCTGCTATAGACTAAGTTGGTATTATAGTTACTATATCTGGTTTTTAATTCAGATCTTGGCGTGGGGGGGTTTAGTGCGGTTGGCGCAAAGCCGTGTTGTACTATTGGGGGATGAGGCAAGTCGATGAGGGTTGTCTGGGAACAACCGCCCCCCGAGCACGGCCCAAGTCAGACAGACTGCAAATCATTCCCGAGTGGGGAGAGCAGAGCTTTTTTCCTTGAAGGATTTTGGCAAGATTGTGTGTTTTATTCTCGGCGTGCGAGTTTCTCAGCTCACAATCATATGTACGACCACCCTGACCCTCGAGCTGACCTGGGGCCTGTACATACATGGTGCAGACCGGCGCAAAGGCCCGGGGTGCTTAAGAAAAGAACGTCGCATGCTAAAAAAAAAAAAAAAAAAAAGCTGCGTGATGACGCTTGTGTAGATATCTGCCGGCTTAGCAATGATGGGGGTCGGCCGTATGGTCATCCCGAGTTCTGGGATTGAGGAGTTGACCCATAGTTATCCGTACTTGTAGATGGTATAACCATTGGCGGACATCAACTTGTGACCTGGTCAAGGTGGCGTTGCAGAAACGTAACTGGATCTGGTGCCTACGGATTAGCATATTCAATCAACACTGCTGATTTTGATTACTAGTTTGACTAGAAATCTAGAGCCGGCGCTGGCGTGGCCAAAGCTGGCCTTGACAGCTCTGGGTGCCCTAACTTTTAAGCCGGCTAGTTTATCAGCCATGGGCGAGACAATGGCGCTCAACGGCCTGGGATGCTTTGCGCCTTTTCCATCGCAGAAATTCATCTATAGATCTGTACGGTGTAACTGCCAATCTCAAATTCCTTCATATGTGGATAAAGGCTTCCCAGCTTCAAGCTCAGTTTGGACATATGTAACACCAGATACAAGCAAGCGCTGCGCAGCCAGTGAGCCCCTGCCAAGCAGCCGTACGACCTCGGTCATCAAGGGCTAGCCTGCAACAGATCTGCATGACAAGTACAGAGTTGGCATGAATCTGATCATCTCGCGCTCTGCGTTGTGTGGGCGGGATGCATTGTCTTTAGAAAGGGCAACTCGTTAGAGCAGTACATGACCAGCCCGCAAATCTCCCACCTAGAATAAGGTACCGCTTACAACTCCAACTTTATTTCACCACCCCCTACACCACCAGCACAGCCAATCAGCATGTCTCCCATGCCCCAGGCCTAATCTATTTCGCAAACCTCGCGTCTCAGACGCGAGGTTTGCGAAATAGA
>JARJPP010000460.1:0-10671 GCA_030782485.1 Beauveria brongniartii
CTTATATACTTTACCTTATAGTCTAAATAAATTATATAATAATAACTTAATACTATATATAAACCTTTTTTTATTATTAATATAAAAATAACTATACTTATACTAAATTCTATACTAAAAAATAATACTAGTAATACTCTCCTTAACTAGTATAAAGATATTAATACTAAAATTAATAAGATTAAGCCTAGTCTTAAGTAGCTATATATACTTTAGTATAAAGCCCTTAATAATACTAATAACTTCTTATCTAATATTACTAACTAATAGCTTAATATACTCTCTTCTAAGACTTTAGTCTTATACTATAAGCTTATTAAGCGCGTCTACACTATTAAGTCTAACCTAGAGGCTAATAACCCTAACTATAAACCCTAGGTAGATTATATTAACTAGCGCCTAAAGTAGGCTATTTAGAAGTACTAGCAAGTTAAGTCAGGCTTCCGTAAGCGCACCTAGGACCAGATAGCCTGTCAATACCGCATTATCCGCCCTAATGCCTCAGAGCAGGAAGTTCGCGCTGCCGTCAAGGATACGAGCAACAACCAAGTCTTTAGCCAGGTCCTTATACAGAGCGACCGCCAAGGACGCGCCCACGCCGCTCTCTCCGCCGTCCAGGACCGCCACAACGCCCTCGTTAAGATTAAGCAGCAGATAGTGGAGCTGTCCCAGCTCTTCCAGGACATGGATACACTTGTTGTTCAGCAGGAAGATCCCGAAGATTGTACAGTGAGCTTGCAGCTAGCTCGGCGCAACGCCATAACTCGTCAGGTTGCCGTCCACTAACCTCATGCACATGGAGCCCAGTCCAGCGGACCACCGGCTGCGCCTTTGTCCAGGAGCGTTTCTGCCATGGCGTGAAGCCAAACCTATTTGCTCTTCTTCTTGAGTCTTAGCTCCCTTTTCTCCTCTTTATCTGCTTAGTCGCCGCCGTGACGTTATGACTGACAGCGGCCAAGTCGCCGGACTCTTTGCGGTACAGTGCGGGTAATAGCGTCAGGAGCTAGACAAAAGGCATACAACTAAGGATTGGACAGTGTGCACGCAGCTGTACATAACAATGATAGGTGTGGTATCGGGCGTGGGGTGCGTTGCGCTTTGTGGCATGGTTTTATTGGATGGCCGAACTGCATCTCGCTGCATGCACCGCAAAATATCCAGCCACCTCATCCTAGCATCCTTGTTCCAGTGGGCGAGGGTTGTGCTTTACTGATGCTGAAGTGGCCGATTTTGGGAATGATGACTACCGGGTAGGTCAATTTCGGGCCGGCCAAGTCAACCAACTCTGTGACTTGTCCTTCAGAAGCAGCTGACAAGTTTCCCGAGTTGGGATATGCAGAGCAGAAGGTCGATTTTGTACTCATTGGTCATGATCGGCTCTTCCAGAAGCGCTCGGTGTTCGGATGATTCAGGCTTCGTCAGGGACTGTACATCGGAGGAATAGTGGGATACAAACCGATAGTCGCTGTCACGATAGAGGGCTGACGGTAGAGATAACCGCTATTACTGGCTCTCCGGACTGATCTCCAACACGAGAATTACTGGAAGTGAGTCCGTTCCATCACCTGCACCCACATATCTGATATGATGAATAGCCCTAGCGTATTCACTGTATTCCATGGATGGGTTGGTTTAAGAAGCGCAAACTCGAAATACCGCAGTAGCTGCTCATTGTCAGTCCCTCTGCAATGGTTTAAGGTACTAATTAATAGGTGAATGTCATACCTCGAAGATGGTCTTTCCAACCTCAATCTGAGTAATAGCCTTTCCTAAGCATTGGGCCTTGCCGTGGTTGAACACCATGTCACTAGTGCGGACCATTTCAGCGAGTCTATCAGCATCTGGCTCAAACCATCTCTCTGGTCGAAAGGCATCCGCATCCTGTCCGTATATCTCCGTGTTTCGATACATGGCAGTCCCCGACCGTCCAATAGAAACACCACCGGGTAGAAACACTGACTTTCCATTAACGAAGACTGTGTCGCCACCCGGAGGAACATCCCGAGCGAAGAGACCGTCGACTGGTGCCCAGAGCCGCAGGCCTTCTCGGATAGTGGCTTGGAGATATTGAAGCTGTTTTGTTTGTGCACCAGTAATCAGCCCCCTACTTGCGGGCGGCGCTCGGCCATCACGCACCGCCATATCAATCTCATCCTGTATTTTAGTGTAAACTCGGGGGTTTGTGATTATGTGGAGGAGAGTGCCGCTGATTGCGCCAAGGGGGTTGACAGAGCCCACAGTCATAAAGATGAGAGCCTCTGAGCGAAGGTCATCCCCAACAACTCCATTCCGAATAAAGGACGTCAGCATGTTAGATTCTGTATCATCGAGGTTCGCTGCACGCTCGTCCACCCGGGAAAAACATATAGACATAAATTTTCCAAAGCCACTTTTATCCTTGAGCGATGGCAAAAAGAAGGGACCAATGAAGGGTACTTGAGGCAGCCAGCCAACACCCAGAGCGAGCGCAGTAGTCCACAGTACAAACGCTTCCTCGATGGACTTAATACAGCCGTCTGTATCAGTATCATTTCGGAGGTTACCGAATGCTTTCCCTAAGGCTACAGCACTGATGCTGTCTAGAAGGAAATACTGAAGCTTCCTCGCTAAATCCATGGGTTTTATCTCGGTGACGGATGAGACATACTTGGATCTAATAAGATCAAGAAGTTCCTGAAGGCATTCGTTTATGGATACCTCAATGTCAGGATTTCTAGTCACAGATGTCTGGTAATTAATTGTTAGCTAGTTTTTCTCAGAGCTGGAACTAAGCTGGTACAAGGGGACTGTCATACACCTGGACCCAACTGCTTGCGCCTGCTTTCATGTTTGGCAGTGTTGGTCTGCGTGAAAACACTGTCCTGTCTATGCTCACTACGTAGCGCCGTGTAGAACCAGTCGGAGCGTTTGTAGCCCTGTTTGTTGTTTACGTGGGCCCAGACGTCAGGAGAAGACGTAATCAGTAGGTTAGGGGCAACTCTCGCTATTGGGCCTGCAGGTGGTGAGCACAAATCAGTTGTTGGCGGCGTTACAGTTGGGATTCATGTCTGAAAGTAGCTACATACCGTGTTCTTTAATAACTTTTGCGTACCACTCATGGCAGTTGTTTTGAAGCATGGCCTTGCTGTGTGGCCAGTCTGAGAAACCTGCCAATAAGGGGCCGCTTAAATGTCGTAGCCTCGCAAACAGCCATACAATTCTCACGACATAGAGGCTTAGGAGACCAAGGAAAATTTGCATTACTATGCTTTCTGAGCTGAGCGCAGGAGTATGCATGGCGAATAAGATTGTTGGGCAACGATGTTAGAAGGGGTACAACAGAGGTGAATGTGAAATCTCAGTTCAGTGACTGGAAGCGTAATCACAACAATATTTGACAGTATTCACCTTATCGGCAAGACAAAGGCGTTTTGAGTTGCCTGCCAGCAAAAGCAAGGGCCACATAAATACCCCTAGGCAGTTGGCGTTGAGACAAGGAGCTGAAAATCAAGAAGAAGAAAACAAAGAGAAAAGAGATAACTTAAAAAAAAATTAAATAAAAATAAAGGACATCATGCTCCACTATCCAATATCAGGCCGAAATAGTATTTGACACAGTATTACGGCGCTTGTCATATTCTATACAAATAGACCTACCAATATTGGTATAGTTGATTCATCAAGATTTGTCGCAGTACCGTGCGCTGCAAGGTCAGCCGGGCTGGTCGGACAGTCTCACACTACTGCAAGGCTAGCGCAGCATCTTCGGCGCGTGGCTACTACATACCCTAATTTGAAAATAGAGCAACATGCTTAGTACTATAGCAAAACAATTACGGTTAGCTATTACTTATAGCTACAGTAGTGCCGACCCTTGTTTCCCAGCCAACTCTATAACTCACCAAAACCACCCCTCCAGTAGCACGGTTAATCAAAACGTCAAACTCCGCCTCGCTGCGGGAATGAATATTAAGGCTTGCAACCATGTATATGTCTGTCCAGCAACCGGTGATCATCCCCAGAGCACCTTGGCAGATCGACAAAGTCGTGGATCAACAGTTTAGATGTGTGGGTCTATAGCTTAGCCAACCGCCCGATTATCTTGATACAATGCCTGCAAAGAATAAATACGAATAAATAAAGGATTAGCACTGTATAAGCTTGATGGCCGCGTGCTAGTCCGGGCCAAACTTGCTTTAGAAGGCCAAAAGGGACTGGGGTTTAGAGGCGCCGTTCAAAGACAAAACATACTCGTCGCTGTTGCCGATCTCTTTCGAGGTTGTACACTGTAGTAATGGTGCAGCTCCCAAGTCACTCGATTAATTAGTTGCTCGTGATGCTTTCCTTTGACCGTCTTCTCCGCCACGGACACTACACTGCCGTGATCCTGGACCACGGCAGTCAGCTGTGGGTACAAGATGGCTAGGTGGATGGCGCTCTGGCCGTTGCCACCGCCTGTTCGCTCGAAAATTGGCTGCCAACCAAACGGCAGTGTAATGCCGGCTTAACGGCAGCTGAAGCGACGTCCGCCTGTGCAAGTAGGCTGAATATCCACATTGCCCCATGAGAGTACCTTGTGTGTACACTTTAGGCGTGATTGCTGCAATGATTTTGGGACCTTATACGACATATCTAGGCTCACCTGCTCATCCGTAGCAATCCTCCGGAACGTGGTTTGGCTGGCTGCAACTGGTAACAATGCGGTGTATCCAGTACCAAGAGCAATGTATTGAAAACTTGACGTGCAGAGGACGTACTCAAGTAAACGGTAACTACCATTGGCCCACGAGCACTTGAGAAAAACGGGACACTCATTTCAGCATCATCCAGACTGCTGCCCCTGGAGGCGCATTTCCAGCACGGCGGACCCTCCCCTGCCCCGCCACGTTTTATGCCTCACCAATGAGACATCGCCCTCAAGACCAGCATCCACATGAGAAATTATTTCATCCAACTCTGCCTCACTTCGAGAATGGGTATTGAGACTTGCAATCATGTGCAGATCCAACATATCAAGTAAGCATGGGCCAGCGCCGACATCTCTCGGCAGATCGACAAAGTCGTGGATTAGAAGTTTGGATGTGGCTGGATTCATGGCTTGAGCCACGGCCTGAATCATCTTGATGCAATTTCTACAGATTCCAATCACAGTTAGCCATGCTACTCCCTGCCGAAAATCCACAGTAACGGCATTTTTGACCGGCCGATCCTGTTAAACCCGGTGAACCCCCACCAGGGCAAGAGGGTATCAGGAGATGAAGTGACCTACTCATCGTTATTGTCCATCAATACATGGCTCAACAAGTATATAGCGGCTCCCTTTCGTGGTTGCGGGCTGAAATAGTTGTGGGCCTCCCAAGTAATTCGATTGGTGACGTTATCGTCAAACTTCTCTTTCACCGCTTTTTCGGCCACGGATACGACACTCTCGTGATCCTGCACCACTGCGATCAACCCTGGATAGGAGCTAACCAGACGTATGGTATTTTGACCTCTGCCGCCCCCAATATCGACAAGTACAGACCCTGTCTGGAGATCATCAAACGGAAAAATTAGCTCAATGGCCAAATCCAGAGGCCCATCGTAGTGGCCCGCCATGGCTCGGGAGAAGCGTTGTCCGCGATTGATGTCAACTGAATGGTAGTACTCATACAAGGATAGACTGGCTAGTCAAGGTTAGTTTCAACGGGTCTACGTCTTGTCCGGGTACCCTATACTTACTTCGAAATGCCATTCCAAACGCTGCTTCTTTAGGGCTTTCTGGTATCTGAAATCCCTTTTGGCAACTATTGCGGGCGAAGTATGCACCGCAGAGCAGGCCGTCATCCACTCTAACACTCTCGTTCGTCAGCATTTTACTCGACTAGGGATGCTTGCTCCGATAGAGGGGACTTGCAGGTAGTGAACTAGACAGCCAAAATTACCGTCGAGCAGCTGGACTGAATGCTGATTGTGACAGTACTTGCCATCTTCGCTTTCTGTAAATATAGATCGATTCAAGCATTGTCTCATGATTCGTTCTACCTCTGATTAGTGTTGCTACGTCGCAATTTTCTTGTCTAAATAGAGCCCTCACTGATCAAGGCTGGTGATGCTTGGGTGCAACCAGCGAGGTAAGCCAACCCAACGCCCTTGCCACCAGGCTCAATCAGCTTCGGAATTCTCATCTCAATGACGAGCGAAAGAGCGACACTATCGCAGTACGACCAAGCCGCTTGCACCATCCATTGATTTGGTTCCGAGATGAGGGCCTGAAGGTCACTGCATTGACGCGTTACTGCTTCCGCCTGTTCTTGCAGCCTTCGCCCTAGCTCCCCGGAGAAGTTTTCAGCGCTGCCGTTGCAAACACGTAGCATGATTGTGTATTTTTCGATCTGTTCAGTTATACTTTTGGAGATCGCCAGCAGTGACGCGGCATTCGGCGGATACGAGAACGACATTTGGTGTTGACTGGATCAAGGCAAAGGAATTAGTAGATGGCGGCCAGATTTGCAGATGTAGCTCAAAGGGTATCAGTACGATATTTTATATATAACTGAAGACGTGCTTTGACGCATCAAGCGGGTCAAAGCAAGCAAGTTAGCCTTGCAATGCAATCGACTCGGCACCTAGTCGATAGTCTCGAGGTTGTAAAGAATGATAGACACACTCCCTAGGACTTGATGAGGCATTGGGAAATAGCGAGCTGTAGTCCGAGCTGACGCATTAGCTTGGATTCAACTTTTCGTGACATACGGATTAGAGGGCCATTGAAACTTTACGAACAACACATGAGACAAATTTAAAACATTTAAGTGGCCATCGTATATTAATTTCCTCTGCCGCGATGATCACCATTCCGCCCATGTCACGCTAGGTGTTCTGGCTCTCCTGTACGTAACCGTATGTACATTATGGGTGCCTTGTTCCCTCGGTATCTGTTACTACAAATATAATAGCTCTCAGTGAACAATATGCTAGATTTAATCGCACTCTCATGTCAAACCCCCGCAACTCAATATTTAAGCCCAGCTCAATATTTGCACTCAACTCACCATGACTGTCGACAAGAAACCACCGGCAGCTGCCGAGGTTCTCTTCGACCAAATCTCTGAATCCTACGAAGACGCGTACGGTGACAATCTTGGACTGATCAAGGCTTTTGCTAGGCTGAACGAACTGCATGCACCTGGATCCTCAGTCTTGGACATCGGCTGTGGCCCAGGCGGGCCTGCATCCCGCTTGATCAAAGCTGGCTTCCAGGTCACTGGAATCGATGTCTCTCAAAATATGATTGAATTTTGTCAGAAGAACTACCCTGGAAGTTTTCACAAGGCCGACATGACTACCTATCAACCTACCCTGCAGTATGATGCCATTATTTCACTTTTTAATCTGTTTCAGGCATCGTACGAAACAACATTCTCTATGATGTTCAAAATGGCATCCTGGCTGCGTCCTGGTGGAACAATCATTCTGGGAACGATCGCTGCCGAAGACTTTATCAAAGATGCGAGTGCTCTAGCCGATGCTCGTAAGAACCAGTACATAGAGCGGTTTGGGGCTGAGTTTATGCGACACATCATTCCCGCCACGTTCCTCACCATGAAGGGATGGCTTACCATCATGCAACAGGCGGGATTCTTCATCCAAATTGTTGACCGCTATGGATTCGAGATTAAAAGCTCCGGTCGTACAGAGGAGCATTTGTTCATTACGGCCCAAAAGACGAATTTGGAGCCGCTATTCGGACCATACCCTTTGCCTAGTTCGCGAAGGAGTCCGCATTTGCTGAGTGAAGGGGCATGGAAACCATTTGCGGAGCGACTTACACGACATGAATTCGACGCTGTGCTCGAAGCCGTTCGACAAAACAAAGAGGTTTTGGATATCGGTAGTGGATATGGTGGTGGGTGCAGACGTGAATGACTTGCATATACTTGGTTAATACTAACAATACTGCCACTAGAACTCCCAGTTGCCATTGCCAAGGAACTTGGGAAGGCTTACGCCATTGAGCCGAACCTGGATCGAAACGAACTTCTTGTCAACAACAGCTCCCAGTCAACCGTTGAAATCCGCCAAGGAACGGCTGAGAAGCTTCCTTTTCCAGATGACAAGTTTGACGCGGCTGTCGCACTCTGGATCTTACACTATGTCAATGACTTAGAGCAGTCACTCTCTGAAATGGCCCGTGTAGTAGATTCTGCCGCTCCAAACGCACGAATCGTCATTGTGCAGGGAGCACCGGACAATGAGGTTGTCAACCTTATCAACAAGGCTTGTGTCTCTATTGCGGAGGAAAGCATGTTGCCTGGTGAGTCTGCCATTGATCATCAAGGCTTCTTATTGGACGCAGCTGCCAAAGCCTTTACACGCCATGGATTTGGTGACATTTCAGTCGCGCGGGTTGATGCGCATTGCAATTTTCCAGAGAGCACTCTTTCTGTACGCTGCAATAAGGCGGCGGATGTCCTCACAGACTTTTGGTACAAGGACCATCCAAGAAATAACGACATGAAGGAAGCGTTTCAGCCTATCTTGAGGGAGCACTTTGCAAGCAGACAGCTAGAAGTGGGTGATCAGGCTGTGATATTGATCGCGAAGCCAACCCATTCACAAAATTCTGCATCCAGCTAGGGCTTTTATATCGTGCCAAAGGGTGCTTTTCTGCATAATCTTGTATCACCCTTTATGATGTCGCCTCTTACATCCTTTCTATTCTGCAAATACCCAAGTATTGCAGGAAATGATGATGTACTAAGCTTTCTATTTATTAGGAAAATTAACAATACGCTCTGCCAGCAGCAGTTGCGCGTTAATAATTTGAACTGGCAGCAACCACTCGCCACTCACCATTCACCACCCCTTCGACTCGGCCTCCTCCTCAATAAAAACTTCGACATCGTCGCTAGAGCACATCAGAGCACAGTAAAATAAAATAAATAGCAGCATGCTGATTTCTATTTTTAATCTACTATGCGTTTGCACTATTTTCATTATTGCTTGTGAATGTTCTGCTCGTGGGCAGCCACTGTCCCAAAAGTCAGATGCTCCTGCATCGGCAGCGGATCATGGGATGCCCATCTCACTGCTGGGAGCCGGCAGCCGATCGCTGATGGATGTTCTTGCGCATCATGGGTGCCGATCGTTGATTGATGCTGCTGCGTATCATGAATGCCATTGTGAGGACCCACTGATATTCTACTAGAATTCTCAAGATTGGATGAAGGACCTATGATTGGACGGAGGACGACGCTGTCGATTCGTCCAAGCGAAGGCTTCTGGACTGTCGAGCGCTGAGACATCTTGTGAACGAGAGGGTTGGGGGGGCCACGGTATTCGAAGAATTGGACCTACCACCCGGTGCCTGCTTCCTGCGAACTTCCCGCCAGTGACTAAACCATCTGATAATGGCTCCAGAAGCCCAATGTGGGAGTCCAATTGAGGAGCGTGAATGAACTTCGTTCAGGCTTCACTGATGGTGGAGCTGGTGGAGGAAGCTATGCCAGGGCACAGGCTGCCTCCGACACCCACACATTTTGGTGGTACTCTCGATTCTTCGAAGTACCATTGCCCCCCCAACTCCCTGGTTCCAAAGAGCTTGCTCTTTCCAGGCTGCTAAGCAGGCAGCAGACAATCCTCTCTATTCTGCACAGGCATGAAACCAGCCTATTACATAAACACAGCGGATTACCCCTGTGAGGTCCCCTGTCTCTAGTTTTTACCCGCCAGACACCGTCGACTTGCGCAGCCTCCAGCCGTCAACCCGTGGGGGGGCCAGGGACCACAACCACCAGCTGACGGTCAAGGTTAAAGTGTCTCAGGGCCAGTCGCCAGCTGATGCAAACCGTTCGATCGGGAACCGGCTCGTGCAGGACGTTGATACCCGCTATTCAACGCCTTGCCAAGCTAGATGCTTTCGGGTCTGTACCCAGTAGCCCCTACAGACCATCTCTATTTTGGCCAAGAGGCGTTGCCATGATGTGCGATTGCGAGACCACAACAGCTACTAGGTACTGTAGCAAATCTGCAGTCCAGCCAGAGACAATAGACTCTCGCGAGCGGATTTAGATAGTCAACTAGCCGCATTTGGATGCTGTATCAGAGTAAAATGAATAAAACGCATTATGTCAAATTTCTACTTCTATCCAATGCACCGCGCCTTTTGGATCTCGTTGCAGCGTCGTACTTGGCACTCGTGAGCATTTTCAGGCTTGTGAAACGGACAGCGGAAGAGGAACTGCTGAATTGGCCTTAACAAGGGTTCTTGTTACGAGAGGTACCTGGGCTGAAGTATCCTCCTCTAATGGCTACTACTAGGCCACCGCAGTTTCAGTGGGAGGACAATTCTAGATTATTAGTTTCTTCGATATACGCTTGGCCCCCCAGCCCCAAAATGATCCTGTTCCCAGTGTAGCTACAGGTGACCCGAGGTTAAGGAGGATAGATCATCTAAGTGTAGGTTATATAATATTAGTATATAATTAGGCTAATAATATATTAGTAATCCTTTTTATAAAAATATACTTTTTTTTACTAAAAAAGGTTATTTTTCTTTCTTTTTACTATTATTATTAATTTACTCTAGTTAGACTAATTTATCTATCTAGTACCTCTATTATTTAAAAGTATAAGAAAAACTAGATTCCCTAGAGGAAAACCTATACTTTATCTTATTACTACGGTCCCGTGTCGGCTTCTGGTAGGTGC
>JARJPP010000465.1:0-108854 GCA_030782485.1 Beauveria brongniartii
TAATACTTTATATATTTTTATAGTTTCTCCCTTAGTAATAATTATACTAATATATTATTAGCCTAATTATATACTAATATTTTATAACCTACACTTAGATAAGCTATCCTCCTCAACCTCGGGTCACCTGTAGCCACAGGCCAGGCTGCTGCTATGCCAACCCCTACCAAAAGAGCGCTAACTATAACTAGGTGAGCAGACGTATAATTTAAAGCCCATGATTATCTCGTATTAACCAGCAGCCAATTTACAACTAACAACTTTATCCCTTTGTGGAGGAGGAGCAAGCTGGCCACGAGATCCACAGGGAAGAGAGACAAGGAAGTACTAGATAGCACATAACAATTTGCCCGCGAAGGAAGTTAAGCCGGGTACTGGCGTGCGCCACAGTACCTCTAATATAGGCCATTTCCTGTGCCGCCGAAAGTATCGCGTTTTTTGAGATACCGGGTTAGACGGAATCCCTGTAATAAGTTACCTGCTTGCTCCTCCTCCACAGTCAAAGGGATAGACGAAATGAACCTTCAAATGTGATTCTAGTCTGGGTCGATTCCTGTATTTCCTCGGGCGAAAGGAGTTGACCGTCAGTCGAGAGCAGTTTTGCAAGGGCCGAGTATCCTGACTTTTGCGCGTGCCACATTGGGTTATGTCCATCCCCATCTGCAATATTATCTTCGATATTTTGCTGGGAAAGCAAGAATTTCACCGCCTCTCCACAGCCTCCACCAGCTGCCCATGACAAGGGCGTCCGGCCATAGTTGTCCGTTTCGTTTATGTCCATGCTTTCCTGGGCCAGCAAAAGCGACAAAGTGTTAAGGCGACTCTGATCGACTGCTGGAAATATCTCATTCAAATCTCCGCTGTTGCTCCCTATCACTCGAAGGAATCCCGTGGCAACACCCAAGGATATGAGCTGACGGCCAAGTGCGTGGCCTGAGTAGGTCTGAAGACCTTGAGCTGCCCAAGATAGTGGAGTTCGTCCATCTCGGTCAGATAGACCTGGTTGGATCTCTGGCAGCCCCAAAAGGAACCGTATCGCTTCCACGGCTCCGTACGAGGCAGCATATGAGATTGGCGTGCGGCCTAGATTGCATTGCGAATTGATTGAGACATCAGATCGACTTGAAAGCAATTCGACAATCTTTTGAAAGCCTTCGCCTGCGGCCCAGCTAAGAGCGGTTCGTCCTTTGAAATCAGGTGTATCGACTCTGATCCCTAGTCTTTTCGAGAGCTGCTCCACGACCGATAGGTTACCATTTCTCGCGGCCCACAGTATTGGCGTTCTACCAACAACAGCGTCCTGGAAATTGATATTTGTCGCCTTATGAGTCAAAACGGCGTCGAAAATCTCTTGGTTTCCAGAGATTATGGCATTTGACAAAGGTGTGTCTCCATTCGTGTTTTGTGACTGCACCTCGACATTGGGGCGAGAGAGGAGAATTTCGACGATATTAACGTGTCCATGCCTGATGCCTATCATAAGAGCAGTATTGCCCTTGCCATCCGACTTGTTCACGTCCACATGACCTCGCTCTATTAGTGCAGTCACCACTTCGTCATGACCGTACTTCGCCGCTTGGATCAGAGGCGTCACGCCTTTGCTTGGGGCAAAATCAGCAACAATCTTGTTGGCACCGAGGAGTACCTCCACGACAGCTGCATGGCCATTCTTTGCAGCCACTAGCAGTGGTGTACGGGGCGTCCACCACCCAATTGTGACGTTGACGTCGATCATCGTCCGCGTAAGGATAATCTTGACCACAGGCGCGTGGCCATTCTCGGCGGCGCGGACAAGATCTCTGGCTCTAGGTTGTGATTTTCTGTCTAGTAAGTACCCAACGATGCTTGCACTTCCGTACATGCAAGCGAGTTCGAGGGCTGTGCTACCATCTTGATTCTTTGCCCCGAGGTCTAAGTTAGGACAAGCCGCATGAAAGAGTTGAAACATCCATAAAAATCCGAACGTTGATGCAAGAAAAATGGGGGTGAGGTTGCCCCCAATTGACGCTCGCAGCCGAGCTTGCGAGCCATCACTCTGCCTAAGCTGGTTATATAGTTTACCGACATCACCAATCCATTTGACGAAGGGAGGGGAATTAACTGGGCCTTTTCTGCGAGGTTTGAATACCCTGATGAGACGGTTCAACGTCTTGTTCGAAGAAAGTACGTCTTCACAGAAAACGAAACTCCGCAGTTCGCTCCTAATCGCCACATCTTCAATATCTCCGCCGATACAAGACAAGTGAACCGGCCAATAAACCGTAGAATAGTGGTATAGAAAGTCGCCTGCCCTGGTTGAATGGTCCGAGCAGACACGCAGACATGTCGTAAAGACCGTGGTATGGGCTCTAAGGTGAAAGCCGTCAATTTCTCCGAGGTAATCCAGGACCGATGGGTGGTTAGGGCGGAAAACATCGAGACCTTCGTCTAAATCGACCAAACCCGAACAGATAAATAGTAGCTCATGTTTTGATGGAACTTTCGCGGTACTTCTTTGAGTTCTCGAAATAGCATCAATCAGTTGAGGAACTTCCAACTGGGCTTGTGCACAGTATAGCCATTTTAGGGTATTCGCCACAAACTCTTGATTAGCCATTGAGAGACCTCTTACTCGCTCTAGAAGTGCGTCATAGCTCTTTTTTATGCCTTCTGGGAGTTTTTTAAGTGCAGCTTCAACATCGGCTTCGGTCCTCATCCGATCGGGATTGCACAATGCATCAATATGCAACCGAGCCTGTTGGAACCTAAACCGTTTCTTAGCCTATTCGTTTACGAAAGGATCTTTGATATCCAACGTACCTACCATGGGCCTTTTCCTTGAGGACACGTCTGACTTTTGTGGTAAGAGCATTCGATAAGTTTCCTGGGAGAAGTCTTTTGTCGCGCACCATCTGCTGAACCTGGTAGTCTATAAAGCGCTCCACGTCTGATCTGGTGTCTGCTTCCTTGATCTTATAGCTGGGGAATTGTCGCATCTGGGCAGAAATGTAGCTTTCGTTACGACTAGTAATAAGCCACTTGAGCAGTCGAGGTGGTCTTGCACTCCTGGCAAACTCTAATAATTCGTGGATCGCCTTTATGAGCTTATAAACTTCCGCTGCCTTGCACTGATCGAGGCCGTCGACCACGACGATCGTTTCCTGCTGTGTGAGCAGAGCTTTTATCAGTTCGACACATTCGTCGGATGTTAGCGGCATGAGTTGGCAATCATCTTGCTCTGCCTTGGTCAACGCGTCTTTGTACTTTTTAGCGACGACCTCTGGAATGGTGCCTCCTTCCGATTTTTGCGAAAGCTGCTTGACGATGCATCTTAAAATCTCCTCCGGGTCTGCTCGTGCCGACTCTGAGGCCATATTTGAACAGTAGAAGTAAATCATTTGAGTAGTAGCCTTACGATCCTCAATGATCATGTGTCTGGAGTGGTTCAACATCACTAAAAGCCAATTTAAGGGTCAATGAACATGGACTCACGCTAATACCGACTTGCCGCAACCCTCTAAACGTTGATTGTTAGCGATCAATTGTGCCTGGATATGAAGAAGAGCATTACCAAGACCGTGAAGCCACAAGAGAGTTGGCTCGTTGGACGACGCCCAGCTGGTGAACTCTGGGCAAGTGTACAGCCACATACCGGAACTTTCCAGCAGAGCCCGTGATGCAATAAACGCATGGTGATGTTGGTATGGAAGAGTAGAAAGCCACTTGCGGCATTTTTGAGAATGTTTGGCTACATAAATGCGGGTGTCAGAACGTGTATTACGCAGTGATGAGTACTGTAAAGCTAACCATCCAGCGTGGCTGCTAGCAGGCTCACAACGTGTTTCGTCTTCCTTCTGGTTTCAGAATGACCGAGGTACGCGTTAGTATAGGTGGCAACAGCGCCTAGTTTCTCCCACTCTTCCATAGACACCGTTGTGTTTCCCTGATCAACATCAAGCCGAATGTATTTGCCCTCCAAACTTGACTCTCGGTCAACCCTTTGGTGAACATTGTAGCAGCTGGTGGCCAATGCCTTCAAAGCCTGAAGAATATCGGTGGGCGCGACATTCTTCCACTTCTCGCTCAGGCGCCTATCTTTTTCGGATGGAACGTGTATGGTATCCTCGCGTCCAGTTCCGATGCTCACAAGACAAGCAATGTCTTTGGATCGAAAGTCCCTGATATCTTCTCTGACTTCCTGCAGCAGTACTTCTGTAGGGTTATTGAATCCACTTATGCCAGCATCGATGAAGACCTCTTTCATGTTCCGCGGACCTATTTCCATTGGAGCAAAGAAAGTAGTTGCAGCAGCTGTAGCTCTACCAGCCTCCCAGATCTTCACCTCAGTATGGTTGCCATTCAATGGGCTGTTGTATGTTCGGAACAGCCTTGTTGTTGTAGCAGACAACGCTGGCACAGCAGTGACAAAACTAAAAGGTTAGCATGAGAACATATGGCGTCTAAACCTGGGAACGTACACTAGGCACTGTGGAGATCCAGCAATCATTGCAGTATTTTCGTCCCCTGTGCAAGCCTTCACGATCTCGCAGATTGCTTTTTGTAGCTTAGCTGCATCAAAGCTGTGGCCATGGGCTACCGTCGACGTTGCTCGAGAGAAACCCGAAGCGTCAAAGATTTTTTCCGAGAGATCGGCGTAAATATCGATGGCTTCCTTAACCGAGAGGCCTAATCTTCCCAGCAGGATGGCAATCAGGCTAGTGGTCGTGAGCAATAACGAATTTCCGAGCGTAGCATCATCTTGAGTTCTACTGACCCGCCAGTGCTTGTGCCGCCGATAAGATCGAAGAATTGTGCTGGACGAGGAACTTCGGGGAGACTCAATTCTTCCTGGAGCTTGAGCATGATATCTTGTAGGATAAGGAGCTCTGAGAGGCCTTTGATTCCTCCACCATCCAAGGCAAGCAAACGAAGACCGCGACCAGGGTTTGTTATACTGCCGGAAGACATATTGGATATGTCATGCAGGAGGAGATATGTTTGACAGAATGGAAAATAGTCAACTAACTCGGTGCTGGTGGGAGTGACAGGGCGGTAACCCACCGATGGAAACTAAGGCGAAAAGATAATGTGAATCGAAGTAGAGTTGAAAAAGAACTGCCGATGCTGGTGAGCGGGACGAAGATTCATTTTGAGGACGAGAAACCACGCTTTTACATGCCACTGGACCTCATCATGTGGCGTGGTTTGGAAAGGGCGAGGCGAGGACATACGCCAGCATGAGCCAGCCGGGTGTGTCAGAGAGCCGCTTGCGGCGATGAACGGTCAGTGGCGTAATCTTGTCCAGAGAGTTTTAACCACTACTTGAAGATGGGGGCGAAAAAGCTTCCCGCCGATGATTTCCAACCAATGATGCGCAAATCAGTGGAGTTGATTACCTCGAAAACTTTCTCTTGGAAAACTTAGCTCTCCGTCTCCATGCCACGCGATCGTTATACAGCGTCATCCTTGCATAAGCATGGTTCTCTAGCGCGTAGATATAATTGATAGTTATTAGCTTATATAAGAATAGCTTATAGTTATAATAGTTATTAACTTATAAAATTCTAGTTAATAATTATAATACTTATAATACTTATAAACTAATTTATTTATATTTTAAATTACCTAATCTATAATTCTTTTTAATAAGTTAAGTAAAAAATACTAAAAATATATATATAATAGTTTTATAATATTAAAGTTATTCTTTATATAATATACTTTATTATACTTATTTTACTTATTTATATATATTATTACTATTTAATAAGATTTACTTAATTTTTTAATAGTATCTACCCTTTATTATTTTTATAAGGCTACTAGATTCTTAATAAGATCTATTATATCCTATTAGTATATTAATAATAGGATAGGGGAAAAACTCATACTATATAAACTATTACCTCCTAGTACTAATAATTAGAATAAAGGATAGGTTTTCTTTTTATAGCTCTCGGTATTTATCCTAGTTAATTCCTTATTAAACTATAGACTTTAGAGCTATAGCTAGATAAGACGTGTAAGGGCGCCCCCGTAGTGATTATACTAATGTTTTAAGTTTATATTTCTCATCTTCTATATAATAACTATCCTAAGGAACTACTCTTAAAATAGCACGCGCTACGCCTTCTAGAATGCGCTAATATCCTACGGCTCAGGTCTCGGCTACGTCATCTATCATTACCACTTATACTTAAGTAGATCACAAAATTTCATTATCTACATATACTCCTAGTAGTCTAGGTACTAGCCCGCATACTTATAGTCTAACACTGCCGTGATACGGCCTACATTATTTACTATAATATTCCGGGGGGCAAGGTCCCCGTGCGTAAACACCAACTTATCACTGTGCGGCAGCTCATCCTTAACGCTAGCGCCGTCCTTATAGGAGAGGCCGTTGGTTGCTACATAACGCCTCCAGATGCGCGCTCGCAGTGTCTCGTCGTCCATCTCTCGTGGCGTGACGTCGTTGTTGTCGCCGAGTAGCGGGTCGTACGACGGATGGCCGTCGACGGTGCGGTAGAGACCCGGCGCCAGGTCTTTGGGACGAGGAACAGAGACTAGATCGTAGCGACAATGTCCCAAATGTCCTGGCAGATGCGGCCCTTGCCTTGGTCGTCCAGCTTCGTCCATGCGGCCATGAGGGTCTCTCCGGAGATGTAGTCCATGAGAAGCTCGCCATAGTAGGCGACACCGCCTCTGTATCTGAAGTCGTAGCCTTCAATGAAGGGGACCGGAATGCTCGGGGCGTATTCATAGATGAGGTTCATAGCAGCCATTTCTAAAGGTCGAGCCTTCGCACCCTTCTTCAGGATGAGGGTAGGCTGCACCTGGGTGACAACACTGCCGAGCTGCCACGCAATCTGGCGCCTCGGGAAGGTTATATCATCTAATAAACATCATCTTGTGTGCTATAGATGCTGCTGCAACTTTAAGCACGATTTCTTACATTCATCAGGATCGTCGAACTCCATTTTGTCGGTAGACGATTGTGCGATCAGCAGCATAACGCCGCCAACTGTTCACAACACTCATCCCCACCATGCTGCGCCTTGCTGCACATTCTTTCCACCATGTCTTCACCTGCTTGAGTCTCATGGAAACCATCGCTTCTGTTTTAGATCCCATTCCCGCTCTAGTTTGGGGTGAAAGAGCTATTGCTGTGCTCGGAGTGCGACTTGTTTGTGACGTAAGTGCAACTTGTCAATGTTGGAGGCCCACAGTAAAAAATCCCAGAACTTCATGCTCGTCATCGACGACAGAGACGTCGACAATGCCGCGCGCCAATTGCAATCAGCAGGCTTCCAAGACTGGACCTGGTCGTACGGCTCTCGTCATCCGACCTACTACAAAGGAAGCTTGATGGAGAAGATCTACCGTCGAATCGTCAATGAGTACAGCAATCTCGATCGAAATTCGGCGCGCTTCGTATTTTCCGCCGGGGCAGCAAAGCACGTCTAAAGTCGTTCTATTGCCAGCCTCCTATGCCCACATTTGCGTTAGGCCAACGTCAGGTGATGCTCTCGCCCGCGACGACAACATTTTCTACCCACAGGGTACACCCCTTCTTCGAAGTTTCGTTCAAACGTTAGTCCGGGAGCCCGTGGCGGGTATGTGGACATCGTGTCTTAGCATGTGGGCGGTTTCATATGTATATGGAGAGCTCATGCTCGCGGATGATGTCTTGGACCTATGCGACGATGAAGCCGCTAAGGCTTGGTTCAATGAGAGTATCCAGAGGTCGAGCCATGGGATTGATCGGGTCACATACACCAAGCGACTGGGACATACACCAAGCGACTGGGAAGAAAAGGCTACGATGGAACCCTTGCTAATAATAAGGGTGGTCTGGCTTAAGATTTGAGGGTGGGGTCCGTCGGGGGCGCGGAGGATTGGGGGGGGGGGCGCTTTATCCTCGAGACATAGTTCCTTGTTATTGTCGACACTGCCTTTATGGCGTGCAGGCGAGCTGTCCGCGATGTAGACGATTTGTGACTATATTGGAGACCCTAGCTGTCAGCTCTTCGCATCCCGTGCTCCGCATCAACTCCCTGCATAATACGACTGCGAAGGTGTTCCCCGTTCTAGGCTCATATTTCTTCACAAGCGCTTATGTATTGCTAAACCGCGACACCAGTTAATTTACGTTTTGGTAAGCGAACCCCATGTCAGATATCCGTGTTCCTGTCAACAAGAAGAATGAGGCCGTCTATCCTCTGTTATCCCAACGACATAAATGCGACCGGATTCAGAAGGCGACGAGGACGGCAAGCAGAATGGGGAGGGGGATGGAGCCAGCAATGGGTCTTCTGGATTTTCAGTCTCGTCCGGTGCAGTCGCCGGTATTGTGGTTGGTGGAGCAGCTGCAGCAGGCATCGGCATCGGCTTGCCTTGGCGGCTTGCTGTCCGGCGGCGGAGGCGAAACGCTGAGGTGAAAACATAGGCTCTCACGGGAGAGGAAGAACGAGAAAAGCACCTAGTGTCCAAAGGACCTGATGCTGGATAGCCTTCTCAAGGCTAGCCGCATCCGATGCCGCAGGCGGTGTCACCACGGTCGATGAGAAGCGGACCAGTCGAATTACAAGCCGGAATAGAGACCAGCTAGCCGTAGAGGTTATTAAAGTCATCTTTGAATGGCCCAAAAGCGCTTCTATTCTGTTAGGGACTAGAGAGACGCGTGACCGTGAGGCGAACTTAGGTCTAAGAGATTGTCAAAGAATGCGGCTAGCACAAAGAAGGTAAAAGGAGAGATAGTAAGATAATCGCTATAATATAGTAAAAGAATAGTAGTAGTTCCTAAACAATAACTTTCTTAATTACTAGAGGAGAGAAGTCCTCCTCTAATAGTTCTTCGCTACGTTCTTGCTCTTTTATAGCTGCGTATTCGTATATGACTCCTTGTGGGTCGTGATAGAGATACATAAATATAGATCGATGAGTTCACTACTAGAGAAAGTATGATATTATCGTAAACGTTCTGCTGGCAGGCAATGCCTGTTGATAGAAGCTTGGAATGGCGTCGAATAGCATATACTTAATCGACGATCCACCGCCGCTCTTGCAATTTACGCTTAGCAACCATGTTAATGTTAACACCGCTCTCCGCCTCTTAACCTATGCGGATCGTCCTTCTACACCCGTGCTCGCCCCGCAACTCGCAAACGCGCCGGTCCGCGTTGCGCCTTCCTGCGGGCTTTATATCATGATCGGGGAGGAGTGAACGACGGGCGAGGTTCGTCAATGGTTGACTGGGCTGATCGCCATGTTCTTTCGTTGGATTCGCAGTCACAGCGACCACTACCCTCTGAAAACTGGCTTGCCGTTTGCTGACAATTGCAGCAATATCCTCCGCTTAGGCCGGGGCGAGAACTGGCCGTGACTTCTGGAGCCGCTCGAGCGTGGCAATCTTCCACCGGGTGTGCCCCCAGACTGCATTCAAGCTAGACAAAAGTGGTGACGTTTCATCGAGTGAACTTGATATAGCAGGGACTAGCATGATTGTAGGCGAGCGCTGTCTATGCCTGAGCCCTGGCGAATGACTACTACAGATACCCGCTAGAACCGCGTGGCTCTAGCCAATAACCACGACGGCCACAGCGGCATGGCGGACGGGTTGACAGCCCGAACTTATGAGGAGACGACCTAGAAGCAGTTAGTCGGCTCCTTTTAGGCGGTTGTCGCGGCCTCCCACGCTATTTTTACCCTGCGTCTTGTTCAGAATCGCGTTCTCTCCTATAACTATACATATCAGCTAAGACAACGTTAGAAATTAGATATACTTACGAAAGTATTACGCGCATAGTCATAATATATTAAGATCACGCCATGATTTATCTTAGCTTATATAAAAAGTCTCTAGCCTAAAAAATTAACAAGTTATATTATAAGTTATATAATATCAGCGCTAAATCTAGGAAATAGACACCGCGCATAACGTAAATCACGAGTGTTTAGAATGAGCCCCCTTGTTGATGGAACGCTGCGAAAGCTACTAATCAGATAGCTCAGAAAAAGATCAATCCCACTTTACTAACGCAGACCTTTCTTCTTTAATCGTAGCCTCAGCGCTCACCAACTAGTGCTATGCCTGATTAGGCCAATCCATTGACAGGGGGGCTTATTCCAAACACCTGTGATCTACGTTAGCTTTACCATTCTTGCCGAGGAAGCGATGATTTATCAGGCATAACATCATAGAACTAATCATTTATGTGGCATATACTCTTCTTTAAAGGCAAGTTCTTACTAAAATCACTTATTAGCATAGTCAATAATCTCTTCAGTAGAAAGAGAAAGAACTCGTTGGTAAAGAGCCCCCTGCCTATAAGCCCCTATTAGCAAGCTTATCAGGCCACTCGTAGCTAGACATAAAGGTGTACACCCCTACTATAACACATGAAGAATAACAGTCTCTATCGCCGAATAGTAAGGAGCTATAGTAGATTCACAGACAACGCTCGACGGCAATTCATAAGCTGAGATATGATATCAACTAAGGAGATTATAGGTTATGCTCAAGCGTCGTTTGCACTAGCTTAATCCTTACGAGCCTAGCCTTTTAAGCGTGATGTATTCTCTATAAATACAGCAAGGTGTTTCTCCAAATCATTACCCAACCTCCTTCGCTATTCTACATAGTTCATCCTTTATAAGCCCATCTTCAGCAACCTACTGTGAACTCCCCTTACAATGGTGCTCATTACTGCACTAGCCGCCACGTTTTCTGCTACTTTGGCAGCAGCAGCAACTATTGATAAGAGGATAGTAGGTGGAAAAGTTGTTCCGGAGGGTGAAATCAAATGGATTGTCAGTCTTCGGGATCAGAACGGGACTCATGTCTGCGGAGGCAGTCTGTTAGACAGCACCACGGTTCTCACAACTGCCCATTGCCTTGAGGACGAAGAAGTCAAAATCGTCTCTGTGACGGCTGGAACAGTGGTAAATATACTACCCACCCTTCGGTCTGGTACTCAAGTACAGCTGATGGTAATACGAAGCTGCACAAGGCTAATAATCGCGACAGTCCATCAAGACAGGGGGCACGAATGCAGCAGTTGCATCTGCCCAGCAACACCCCAATTACCGACCAGGCTCGCCAAATTCGTGCCCAGCAGACTTGCCGTGGGATGGGGATGAATGTAAAAGGCTCAGGTCCTTACCGGGCGGTACTGAAGAAAATGACATTGCCATCTTGAAGTTATCAACTCCCATCGAGAAGAGTGACGCTATTGAGTATGCCAGGCTTCCTCTGGTCGGCGGGGACGCCGTGGTCAATACTACCGGGATATCTGCAGGCTGGTAAGTGCCATAGCTCAGCAGATAAATGTACATATGCTAATTTGCAGGGCAGGGGCATACAAACCCCTATAGAGCTAAGTATCGGTAAAGATGGGAAATGGAAACCCGTCGTCGAAGCTGAAACACTCAGCAAGGTCGTTCTTGATATCCACGCACGTGAGGATTGTGTCGCCAAGGGCAAGGACCAGCATATAACTGACAAAGATACCTTCATATGCGCGGGTGGACAAGGCAAGAACTCATGCAGGGGGGATAGCGGTGGTCCTCTTTTCGTCCCAGAAACACAGGTGTTGCTTGGTGTCGTGTCGTGGAGCATCAAGGACGAGAAGGCAGACACTCTTTGCGGCGACAATCCCACCATATTTACAAGGGTTGGCAGCTACATCGACTGGATCAAGGAGACCAGTAATAGGCTTGCTGCTATGGAATACTGCAGGCGCCCTGAAACCGACCTGGTCTAGTGCTAAATCGCCTCGATGTACTGCCAAGATCGTGAACTGAGCCCTGACGCGTCGGAGCTGGAGCTCCTTGAATGCATCGACAGAGTACAAGTGTGCGCGGACCAAGATTCACACTCAGATCAGTGCTCATCCAACGCAAAGCTATGCAAAGAGGAAGAGAAGCTACCTGTGGGGGATCTGGTCAACCTTGCTCGGTGTGCTAAGAAGGATCTTTAGACGAGAAGCATATGGTGTTAGTGGTACCGATATTTATCTATGGTGCTTTCGCGCCCTTGATAGCTGAAAATCTAAATGATTTTTCTCAGAAGAGTTATTCCCTCTCAGACTGTAAGTTGCAGCCAAGAGTTAGAACTCTTATTACTAGTGGCAAGGCATTCGTGGACCGAATCACCGCTTCTGAGATGGCCGTGCACTGTAAAAAGGTTACCCCGGTGCCTGGCGTGTCAGACACGGAAAGCAACCATTTGGCAGAAGTTCGTGAGAAGCTCAGAAAATCGGCGACTATCTCGAGAGCAAGCAGCCGGGGCTGGCGCTATGCTTAACTCTTGCGTACATTCTCGGCCAGTCCAAGGGGTCTGCAAGGCTTGGACCCTCGCGCGCCTTGCTACGCGACTACCTGCGCGAGCTGCCCGGCGCGAAGCTGTCCGAGGACCGCATCATCATCTTCTCGCTCTTACATCAAACACCTTTCTTAGGCACATCTTGCTATAATCCGTGGGTAATAAATATAATTACTTTTCTGAATTTACCAAGCCGGCCATTTTTGTCAATAAAAGTTGAACTAAATAGGTATGTATTGAAGGTTTAGTAAGTTCGCTCATGTTTTGCTGCGTGACGCAAACCTCTCTCTTGTGCGTCGGTATAGCAATACATCCTGAATATACGTACTACATACAAGATATGGTTGCAACAGGTGGCTGACAGCGGAACCTGAGTTGAAAATCATAATAAATGAGAATTTGCTGTCAAAACCGGCGTGAAGAGATTCGCTTGCTGGCTAACGTACTTTAATCCGCGGGCCGACACCAGCAATCAGTGTGTAGCTTGAGCGATACCAGGTGGGGAGTAGTGTGAGGCCGTATTATCAGGCAAAAATATAGCAGATGACTAGTTCAATCCTGCCTAATGTAATCCCCCCCGACTCTTCTAATTGGTCGCAAAACTCTAGTTTTTAGGCAGTAGGCGCGTTGACGCACGTCACTAGTTGCGCGCCCTTATGACTTAATGTGATGATTGTATATCGTAAAGGTAGAAGCCCGCTGGAGCCTCTTTGGAGTCGTGTTGGGCCGGTGGACTGCTATGCTCAAAGGTTAACATCCTCGAATAAGTAGATTGCTAAATCATCAGAGTAAGTATGCAGCCTATCGAGTACGTAGCCCATTCTTCACGGATTCTCTTAGACGTGTGCCATCGATCAAATCGTATTGAATCTGCTGCCCTGCGGGCTGCTTTGAGCACCACCAGCTACCAACAACTGGATGGGCTTGCTTGGTGGCGGGACTGTTGACCTCAATTTAATCGGCGGCCCTGACATGCCACAGCTAAAAAGCCACTAATAAACTGCCGAAGGCAGCGTCAATAATAAAAGAAGAAACACACTAGCCACCGTTTAATCTGTCCAGAAAATTATTACTTAAGCTAGGCTCTACTAACTCAAATCTCAGTAGCTCCTCGGCGATTAAATACTTCAGGCGTCTAGCGTTAGTTACAGTAGACCACCCCATGCGACGTGCGGGCGAGAAACTCTGGCAAATATCACCCTATATTTCACGACTATAGTTTTTACGAATCGGTAAATCATTAGATTAAATTACGTCTAAGCGCCTATCTTTAATACGGCGACCATGTGTACTATCACTCCTCAGTTAGAGTCTACGGGAGCGGGACCCGTTCCCGCTTTTCAGCTAAATACCACCTCCTAAGAACTAACTAGTTACCACTTTCACTACCTAACCGCCGGATAAGGGCTGAAACGAAACGGTAGGTGAGGCGTTTATTTAGCGCCTGGAGATCCGGTCAAGCATGCTAAAACATTGTCGGTGTGTAATCTCAATTCGTCTATAAACTATAAAGAATCTACACCATAAGCACTTTTTTGCCAATGGTCCTATTCCGAGTACATTTTTAATATCTGAAACAGACTCTTATAAGCCATAAAAGTATAGTCTTCGCTACCAAGTGTGTTGAACATCGGTCAATAAAACGTTGAGTTACGTATGCACGTGTACCATTTGAGATTACGTGAACCCAGCCTCAATATAGACGCCCTTGCTGACTTTAGAAGTAAAGTAGTCCTCCTTGTTCACGCAGTCACCGCTCTGATATACCTTGGAAATCTTGCCAGTTCCCGCACCGGATGTTTTGCTGGTGGGATCGTAGAATGTAACGGCTGCCCTGGGAAGATTCTTGCACACGTGCGGCTGCTTTCCGTTCCAAGGATAGTATTCAACGAATCCAATGTGGTTGCGATTGATTCCTTTTGCGCTGGCAGGCAAGGTCCATTCACCGACGACGTGGCTGTCAGCAGTTTCGGCATCAACAATAGTGCCACGCCAAGTGGTACCGCCCGTGTTTTCGACGGCAATGTTGTAGGTGTGCGAATAGTTTCCGGGGAACTCCACTGAGCAGCTGACTCCATCAGAGCGGCCGTCCGCTCCGCCACGGCATGTAGAGGATGTTGTGGATGTACCGGCGATGAAGCTGGAGAATGCGGCGCGTACTATCGGCTGGCCATTTTTCACTGGGCGCGGTTGAACACCAGTATAGGCAAGCGCCGGCCAGGCCTTGGGGTCGGTTGGTTTCGGAATGCCGCCAAAAGAAAATTCTTGGGCATAGTACAAGCCAGCCTTTGGGGTAGAATTGGCCATGTTGAAGCCAAAGGTAATGTCGTTCAAGCCATCGCCGGGGACCTTATCGAACTCCCAACGTACTCCGGCCATGTACGGGCTGGCAGCAAGGCCCAAGCTGGGGAAAAGGGCTGCAACAAGGCAAGTAGCCTTCAACGATAAAGATAACATGGAGGGGGATGTAATGGTGGCTATTGAGTTGGGTGAGGAGGAGATGAAAAGTGACGGTTTTGTGCAAAGGGTTTCAGTAAGTCTATATATACACGGACAAAGGACGAGCTCTCAGTGACTCTACAAATGTAACTTCCTAGGCCAAATCCATCAGGGTATATCGATTATCATGTTATGTTACGGGCATATGAGGTAGTCCTTGGTCATGGGCTCAGGACCAGAGTTCATGCTTGTGAGCTCATTGTGCTCTTTTCTCGCATTGTTCTATAAATTAAGATTTTTGAAACATCAGGTAGTGGCATTGTCTAGACGCGCCACACAATAGCTAGATCCATCAGCCTTGACAAAACGGCCGCAAGTGTTCCGTAAGCTCCAGCCACAAGCGTCACGGTACGGTCCAGGAGGCCTATCCGTATTAGCTGACCTGCCGGATTAGGCATAGAGCAACGACCAGGTGCGGATTGTAAAATGGCGTGGTGAGTGTTCATTCTTTTTATAGCAATGAGCTGGCTACACAGGACGAGGTCTACGTTATTTCCCCTCGAAGGTGCGGCAGCTCGAGACAATTATAACAGCAAGGAATATGTGGAATACTAACAAAGAAGGCGAGGCTCCCAGACGAGACTTGGTTTCTTTGCCCAATCCAGAAGAGTACATGCATGCCATTGCCTAGCCAGCTACTCAGGACGACCACGATTCATGACTCCTTTGACTATACACGTTCAGGTCGGTCTCGACGCCTGGCTATTTTGACTATACATGTTCGGGACGGTCTCGACGCATGACTGTTTTGACTATACATGTTCTCCACAGACTATTCCTTGAACACTTAAGAGGTGCTGAAGATGGCAGTCCGACGAGAGAAACCCTTGCATGTACCACAGGTTCCAAGGCCGCTCCTTTTATCAGCACGCACTAAAGTGGTAACTACTACAGTGGGTGTAGTACTCCGTAAATAGTTACTGCGGGTGATCAACAACCGCGCCCCGCCACGGCCCAAACGTCTTATTAACCTTGCACCGATATTTCCGTAATTTTTCGGCATTTGGAGTCCAATTTGGCCAATTACCAGTCGCGGTGACTCCGCAACGAACTTCATGCGGCGATTCAGTCAGCTGCGCCAGGTGCCGATCGCAGCGACAAGTTTACGACGAGTTCGTGAGGCCGGCGCGGAAAAGGGGCTTGTAGCTGGAATGTGTAATCCTGCGAAGCCAGAAGGTTTTTCTGGGCTGGGCTTTTTCGGTTAGAGATGTAGGAGCAACGGAGTTTGACTGCGGCTTTGACTGGCGTCTGTCGAAACTGTGAAAATAAAGAAGAGAAAAAAGAAAATCACGCAATCGAGGCGAAATCAATACGGACGAGTCGACTCGGGTGTCAGCCACGCACCGGCCGGGATGGCCGATATGGCCTTGTTGGAGTCGGCGTTAAATATGGCTGCTACTCCTATAACTCGGGGAGCGGAGTTGTGGCCAAGAAGTACGTGAAACGTAGCAACATACGAAAAATATGTCAGTAGCCCCAATTCACTATGGTTTCTAGGGAGATCAATTATTCAGTGGTTCCATTTTCCCCATCTGCCCGCGCAGCTCATGGGTTTTTGATGATATCTTTGTTACCCAGTATGAGCACCCAGTAAACTTGCTTCCATCCTAGCTGAGTGTACAGTTTTTGTCCATCCGGTGAAGCCATGAGCCATCCCGTCTTTGCGCCTTTTGCATATGCTTCGGCGCCGAGCGTCTGCATGACCAGCGTCCCCAGACCTCTTCGCCGCATGCCCTCCTCGGTCTTGATTCTGTCATAGACAGCCATTTCCTTGCTAATGCCGACTTGTCCTCCCGCAGCAGGCTTGCTGCCATGTTCCGTTGATGCAGTCACCTTGAGCCGGCAGCGCGTAGCGATGCCCGCTTGTGTCGTCTCCATCTCCTTGACAAAAGACTGCGTCTTGTCCGACGGCGAAGGTGGCTCCGTCAGGCCCAACGTCATGAGCGCTTCCTCGGCAAGAATGTGAAAGCCATGCGCGGCGCCCATTTCCCGGTATTCGGTCATGTCATCTGCAATGATGGTAAGAAACCTCTGCTTGTCTTGTAGGGCGAGGACGGCAGCGGCGCCGAATTGTGCCTTGGTCGGCTCGAATCCAACGTACTCCCAAGTGCCGGCGGGCATGTCGGTTCGCAGGACCGCTGGAAGGCCAATTGGCAGTGTCTCAACGACATAGTGACGCATGGCCGCCCACACATAGATTTGGTGCTCAACGTCCTCTCTGGTGGGTTTGCCGACAGCCATTTTTGTTTTATGCGCGGCTTTTCAATGAAAACAGGAATGACGGCGAGGTCAGAAATTATGTCGCTTAGTAGATCAATACATACATGGTACGCTGTAGAGCCGTAAAACGTTATGCTTCAGGCTCGGTGTAGTGACTCATCGTGAACGATTTGACAACTTTCGGTGATGGCGTAATAAGGCTGGTTGGTTTCGGGCTTGCCCCATTTGGCGGTCAAACCGGATCTCGTAGCCGGAAGACCATGACGCGGCCCGCGCAAGCCTTCTAACATGAAGGGAGAAAAGAATGTAATTTTGATGGATTTACAATATGAATCATAAGAAACACCCTGCTGATTATCAGTTGCGTAGCGTTGCGTCTGTCAATTACTTGCATGCTGTCCAATCCTACCAACCTCCATCATCATCATCCATCCGTTCTGTTGACTTATGTACCTTCCCACAAAGCGATTCGCTTGCTTCTTATTTCCTTGGGGAGATTCAAGCAATTTGCATATCCCCCCCCCCTTCTAGGTGTGGATGTACCCTGAAACAACCCAGCTGGACAAGCCGTCTTAGTCTGGAACTAGCCTTGCTAGAAAAGACGAGAACTCTCCGAACGATCAGACAAATGGGTCACCAAGGCGCGGATCGAGTAATAATAAGTCTTGAAGCGACTCTTACTTTCACACGCACATGTTGCAATTTTCTGGCTGCCCCGTTTGTGGGCGCTTTTGCTCGATGACGCAGCGGCCGCAGAGGCGTGCGGCTAGTTGCCAGTTGCCATCCAGCGCCGGCTACCTTCCCTTCCGTCTTGCCAGACTTCACCAAACAATTTTTTTTTTTTTACTTCCCTCCCCAGACTTTGCCATCATTTAATTTTCTCACAGCCCCCAGCATCTCTTCCTAGTTTACACCATCTGGCTTAATGTCCCGGGTGAACCGTCGAAATGACATCAAGCATGTACGAGCGATTCGCCAACGCGACCTCTCTTGCCTGTCGCGAGTCGTACCAGCCGAATGAAACGCATTTTGTGTCGCGGTCCGAAATTGAGGGGAGCTGTCTAAGACAATAGGGTGATTTACCGCCAATGATTCCATCTCTGTGAATCTTGCATGCTAGTCATGCTAATTTAGCAAAAGTTCGTTTTCGCAACGGTTCTCGTGGTCCGTCATTCAAGTTAGTCTTTAATGACGGCGTTTTCGATCATTTGGAACACGAGTGGGTAAACCAATTTTATTCGGGTGCCTCGGCTCTGACAATATCTTGCAAAACATGCGAAAAAGCTGACAGCACTTTCAGAACATCAGAGCAAGCCAACACGCCCTCCGACCAAGACAGTGCCAGCTGTCAGACCTCTGGCGCATGCATCGAATCCCAAGCTAGCACGAGACTATACGTCTACGATTCCCTTCCTTTTATTAAAAGTAGTATACGCTTGCATCGCAACAAAAGACTCAGTTCTCGCCATCTGCGAGGCTCATTTTCTTGTCCGCGCCAAGATAAAAGCCAAATGTCAACAGACATACATGCATGCATTATTAACCTTGGATTCTGATGTCTTCAATCTTTTCGACCAATACGGCCGTTTAAAAAGAAAATTTGGTCGTCATGGTGCCCAGAAAGGATCCGGTGTCTGGGGACACGAGCTCGATTACAACAGTGTTCTTTGGATCAAACATCTCGACGTCAGCACAACCATTGAAACAGTCGAGGACCGATTTTTGTACGCGCGCATGCTGACGACTGCAGTCTTGGAGATTGCGCGCAACCAACAGTCACCATTCTTCGCACTTGTCTCGAGCCCTGAAGATAATAGAAATGTGCCAAGCAATATCAGCACATTGTTCTGCGCCATGAGTAATTCCTTCTGGCACCTTCAACATTTTAGACGAGTCGGCCTGTCCCCGTTTCTGGCCTTTACTGACGACCTTGGTCATCCGTCTCGAGCTTTGATTCATGACTGCAAGCTTCCACGAGAGCGCCCTTGGTTGGCCAAATTCGCTTCACAATTCTCGTGGATGTGTAGAGTTCGGTTATTCTTTATCAATAGAAGCCATGCAGAACTCGAAAGGCTTTTACGAGACTTCCCTGGTGTATCCCGGCTACCTTCGTGGGCATTGGCTGACGAAAAAGGTAACTCTATTCTCCACTAGTTACGCGGTTATCTCTGGAAATGTAGCCATGGCTGACTACTTGCTGCGCGCATTCCCACCTCTGATCGAGGCGCGCGATATGTTTAATAGAAGACCCTTGGACCTTCTGATGGAAACTTTTGATGAGGAAAAGATACCATCATATGGCCTCGGCATCAAATTGCCCAACTGGGCTTATGACGTTTGCGTGTCTCTCTTGTCAGGTATTGAAATCTATCAACCAATCCAATTGGAGCACATCGGTGTGCAAACACAATCACTGCCGATCATCAAGGCCATGAATGCCGAATACATGACAACAATGACCTCGACACTACGAATCATTTTTCATTGCACTTGTGGATCCTGCATACTTGGCACCATCAGCCACGAATGTCCTACCAACTTCTCTACCATGCCAGGAAGGCCGCCATCACCTGGTCAACAACGGTGGGTGCATCCGATTCTGTGGCGGCGATCCTTAATTACACATTGCGTCTACGCACAAGTTTTCTTTTTGTTCATATGCATACCACTGTGGAAAGGGAACGGGACTCGCTCCGCAAAGCAGTCGAAATCATTGTCAATTGGTTTGTCCGCTTCTTTACGGCCGAGCTGCTGCCGCGTGATGGCACAATGCGTTCTACTATTCTATCACAAGTCCCAAATGCGACTCCCGAAGCGGCACATTATCTGAAGCGAGACAATCTAGAGCAAGTAGTAGTTTCTTCCATCCTCGACAAAGCGATGGAGACCGACGAATGGGTGGGAAATGGAGTAATTATGGACGAGTGTGGCCAAGATATTCGGGCTCTGCCGCAATGCCGGAACGATTCAGAGTATCAACTTCTTTACTTTAGATATTTGTTCTACCTACAGACAATTGAGCGGAAACGTCGCGTCTAGGCGCATATTCGAGCGAGCATACTTTGGATTCTGGTAGATAACAGGAATAATCTTTTACAAGTTGTATCTTTCGCAAGCCACTCTCGGTCTTTACAGCTCCTTGACCTCTTCGCCCCCGATCGTAGACGAGACTCCGCCCGGAAGAGCGGGTGGAAATGGATCCCGGTAATGATCGTCCACGGCTCGGGAGTTGGTTCCCACAGGATACGTCAAACGTCCCGCGTCAACGTGGACGCGCCAGCCGGCCATGTCGAATGCGCGCTTCATAGTCTGGACGAGCATGACGTCGTCGCCCTTGGCGCCGATAACTCCAGCGGAGAAGGGCACGTAAGCGTTTTCACCAGTCTCAATGGCAATTTGCGCAACTAGAAGAGTGTGTTAGTAGCGTTGTACCCGTCGAATGCCTGAGTTGAATGGGGGTGATACTTACATGGTGCCGACATCTGCGGGGTACCTAGAACGGGTGCCAGAATATTGGGATCAAGTCCCTTGTCTGAGTCAAATTTTCTGTCCAGGTGTCAGATTCATTTTTGAAGAATTGCAGTACGGCCGTCTTACATAGAGGTTTGGCCAAGGACAGGAACAATAACGGCGCCCTTGCCATGGGCATCTGTGGTGGTAGGTACAATGTTCTTGTCGAACCAAGCAGAAAAGACCGCAAGCCTCTTGGCTGCTGCCCGGCCGTCCGTCTTTGCGCCAATAGCCCTGGTTCGGTTAGCTACTGAGCTGCCTCATCAATAATGCTCGTTAAAGGGGAAGATTCACCATTCTTCTGCCACATTCGGCTCGAGGTAAGGCGCTTCGCCAAACTTGGCCTTGAAGGCAGATCGGAACTCGTCATAGTTGCGGTAAAAGTCGTGGCAAAAGGAGTAACACGCGGCCTTTTGTTGCCTCAGCATTACGATTGGTTCAGTTGGGGAGCATCCGTCTCTACTTACGTGGCCCAGATAGTCATGTAGCGTCTCCTTGCCGGCTTCCCGCGGCGGGTTCTTGGCCCAGGCGTCTGCCAGACTAATATTGTCCGCCTTGACGCCGAGGGCCTTTTCCCAGGCAGCGACAAACTCGCCCATTAGATCTTGTTGTTTCTTGGAAAGAAGGAGAGCAAAGTCGGTGGGATAAATGATGCGCTGTGGCCTAGCGGTCGCTTGCCATGGAAGCTTGAATGACGGTGCAATCAGATGCGCAAGATCTTCTAGACTGCGACCAGAAATTCCGGTCGACTGAAATTTTCTAGAGATGCTGTCAAAAAAGGGTTGAGATTGAGTAGATAGTTAAACTACTCACAAAGAGCTCATGCACACTCCCTGCTGCGAGGCGGTTCCAGCGGTAACGCGCAACGTAAACAAGCCAAACGCAGCGGCTTGGGCCAGTGTGCCCTCGAGTGCTATGGCGAGTCAGCTTCAGAGGTTCCCGAGATGTGACGGCTCGCACGACAGATCCTACCTCCTTGACTGATGGAATCATCTAGCCATGTGTAGTTGCTGAGAGCAGAGGCTGCGCCAGCGGCCGCGCCGCCAAAAGGCTGCTTGCCGTCGCCGCGAGGGTTGACGGGCGCCGTCGCGTCCACCCACGACGTGCCCTCGGCAAACTGCCCGTCTTTTGTCTTTCCCACGATAATCGCGCCCTGGTCTAGAAGCAACTGAACGTAGTCTGCGTGCTTGGAGGCACCCTCGGAATGGAGAGACGACCAGTTTTGGCTGGACAGAGTGGTCTTCAGACCGCTCACATCAAAGTCTTCCGGGAC
Source organism: Beauveria brongniartii (assembly GCA_030782485.1). Lineage (NCBI taxonomy): Eukaryota > Fungi > Ascomycota > Sordariomycetes > Hypocreales > Cordycipitaceae > Beauveria > Beauveria brongniartii. Next base: position 21,807 of record JARJPP010000465.1, read on the forward strand.
GGCGTATCGAAGGCCAGAGAGCGGCTTGTTGATGGACGGACCCGAAAAGTACAGCCGCGATGGTACAGCAATAGGCCGATGGGTTCCATTTTGAAGCGCATCACCGAGATCAACGAAACTGCGACAAGGATTAGCCAATTGTCTCGGATCAAAAGGGGGAATCCCACCGGTCAAAGGCGTCATGCTTTTCAGACACGATGCCTGCTGAAAAGGCACACAGCTCATCCTCATATATTCTGTACGCTTGGTGAAGCTCTTTGCCGTGCAAAATGTACGGCCCCGTGGGCAGGGTGGACAAGGCCGACGCTTTGGCGCCCGCGTTGGGGCGGCTGTCTGTGACCTGCACAGTGTAGGTGTGTTTGCCAGCGACAGGTGACCGTCTGGCGCGACTTGTCTCGTTGGCACCTGGCTTCTCTACCAATGCAAAAGCGAATTCGCTCGAGTAAACATCGTCAAAGAGCTCGAGACCCTTGAGAAAATCGTCCAGGTTGGGGCTGTTGAGCTCCTCGGTGCTGATGAGCGTGACGGGGAGAACGGCATCTGGCTTGATGTCTTCTTCAATCATGCCCTGCAAGAAACAGAAAGAAACAATCAGCATGGGAACATTTTCGGGATGGACATGTCTCAACGGCTAGGAGAGCGCGGCGTACCAGAATCTCGGGATGAAGGAGGTAGTTGACTCCAGCAATCACTGCAGTGAAGAGCGGCTTCATGTTGACGGTGCTCACCCTTGCAGTCTTTTGCGTTTGCAATGGAGATGGGAATGGAATATGAGGCACATGAGAAGGGGAAAACGAGATGATTATGCTCGACGTGCGTCGTTGGGGCAGCAGCTCGTCCCGAAGCTGGACTAGCCGAGCGTAATGTCCCAGACAGTATTACTTCGGACTGGCAAACCGGCGGCGATGCTGCGCTGAACGTCATCCTGCAGGTACATTAGTGGAGAGCATCGCGTGGCGCACAGCATGTATTTTTTTATTGTCTTGAATATTTTCTTTTTCGTGTCTGCACCATCATTTTAGACTCTTCTTTTTTCCCACTTCTAAAAGAGTCATACCTATCCGTAGAGTCGCATCACCCAAGTGCTAAATACGAACTATTTGCGGTATCCGTAGGTCGAGTCGAATGCGGCAAGCAATGCGCAATCTGATCTCGACTCAATGATAAATATGGGCCTATTAACCCCTGTCCCTCAGCATTACTGTTGATGGTAATGTATCCGAGACGGGGTGATCTTCTACGTTTGTGATGTCTAAAATTGAAATGTGTAGGTATACCTTTATCAAGCACAGTGTTTATGCTCAGACAGGTGTGCGGTGCATGCTTGGTTCTGCTGAGTGCAGCTTGGCTTGAGTGGTTCCAACGTGGGAAGGGCAATATTCATTTTCGTTTCCTCCCTAGTCGACTTAAAAAAAGTAACATCTCATGTGCCCGCATCTACTTGATCTTTCGCCCCAGTCGCGGAAACCCACGCCACCAATAGTTACTCATTATCGATAGCGGCTGCAGCAAGAAAAAAAAAAGTTGTAGACCGACATTCCCCCACCATCACAACAGCGCAGAAATCTGCCCCAAACCACAACCTTTTTATAATGGCCAAAACAAAATGTACGTCCCAACATGACTCCCCCAGAACCCCCCCCCCCACCAGCCAGCACACGCACACCCGCTGACTTATTTCTCTCCCCCCTCTCCAGCCCAACCCTCCAAGCGGTCCCGCGCCGCCCGCCGGGCCACCTCACCCAGCATCGACACAGACAAGTCCCTCAAGACCGCCGCGCCACCCGCGCGCAGCAAGCCCACCGAGCGACCGTCGGTGCTCGCGGTGCACCACGCGGCGGGTGTGCAAAAGAGAACGAGCCAGCGCAAGGCGCGCGTGTCGGCTAAGGCGCGGCGCCGCCGTGAAAAGGGCATGGAAATGGCCGAGGCGGTGTTGGAGCGCACGTCGAGCAAAGTGAAGCGCAGCTGGGACAGGCAGCGCACGGTGGATAAGAGACGGCAGGGCTGGGATGCGATCAATAAGGATGTGGTTGAGGAGGACGAGGAGCAGAGCGAGGCGGAGGGGGAAGGTGAGGGGGTTGTGGCGAAGAAGACGAGGACGAAAAAAGAGAGTAGAAAAGGGGCAGAGCGGGACGAGGACGAGGGCTGGGAGACGGATGAGAATGAAGAGGCGAAGCCGGCACAGACAGCTGTCGACGATGATTTGGACGAAATCATGTGAAAATTGGCTTTATAGTTGCTTGGTTGCGTTACGGTATATTGGCGTTCGGGGGTTTTCAAAAGCTTGGACGACAAAAGGGAGCTCGAATTTTCTAGATGACTTATTTTACATGATGGTACACACTGTGCCATGTACTCGGCACCGAAACAGATACAAAGATGAACCTTTTTCATACTCATTCCCGCATGTTCCATTTACCACGCGTTGCCCGGTTTCTCACGTCTGCTTCTTGGCCACGCCCTCGAAATTCATCCTCATCGTCCTTCCCAGATCGCCGTTTGCTGGCGTCACTTCGCGCGCCCCCAGCGCCTGCACCTCATCCCGGATCTTGTTCATCAGCGCCTTCGCCGTCTCCTCGTCCACCTTTCTCCCGCCCCTCTTGGTCCCGAGCACCAGCTGCACCTTCATGCCCTTGTTCAGGAACCCTGTCAGCTGCCGCAGCTTGGTCTGCAAGTCGTGCTCCGAAATCGCCCACGTCAGCTCCATCTCCTTTGTCTTTGGCTTGGCATTTTCCTTCTTCAGCTGCTTTCGCTCCTGCTCCTTTTGGAATGCTTCCTTTTTATTCACAATCTCGCACAGCGCAAACTGTTCCTCCTGCGTCGTTGCCGCCGCCGCCTCCCCGTCCTCGCCGCCACCATCCTCAGCCGTCGCCGCCTTGCCGCCCTTGCGCGGCAGCGGCGAGCCCTTGGGCACGTACGGCCGAATCATGCGTAGCGACTCCGTCTTGACATCGAGCTTGCTCAAGACGTATTTTGTCGCCAGCGGCCCGGCGACGGAGCCATTTTCCAGGACCATGATCTTTGGGTCGGTGATTTCAAAATCCTGCGGCATGCGGTCCTTTTGCGACCGCTGCAGGGCCGCGGCCGTCGTGTACAGCGGGCTGTAGGGCAGGCCGCCGTCGACGCGGTCGGCCGAGTCGGCGAGACGCTGCCCGCGCGGGCCGCGACGGGAGAGGGGGGCGGCGTAGGCGCGTGCCTGGTGGTGAGCGGCAGGCGAGCGCAGCACATGGCCCGCGACGGCGGTGGCGGGCGGAGAGAGTGAAAAGACCCTCTGCAGGGCGGCCCGCGAGTTGAAAAGACATCGAGAGTTGCTAAGCGTGGTCATTGTCGCCGTGGCGCAACCGTGAGTGGAAGAAAAGACCCAATCGAGAGGGTATTTTGTGAGTATGGAGGAAATGAGGAAGTTTAAGCTTGGGAGCTCCAGGAGCTCTCGCCGCCAGTCACCAAGTGCCCCACATATCATTCGACCATAAACCCACGCTCAAACCAAGCCCCGAATTCCTCACCTAATAAGCATCTCTGATAATCTCATTGTGAGGCCCGTCTTCTTAGTCGTGCTCGCGACTGAGCCAAATCACAATGAGCTCCTCAATGCACTCATAGCCCTTTAACTTTCTTTAAAACACACACACACACACACACACACACAGACCACACACCACCTTTGCCCGCTTCAAACATGCCATCCCGCCCACTCGTGGCGTCTCGTTTCCTCCGCCGCCCCGGCGTGCGCCTCTTCCTCGGCCTCACAAAGGCCTGCTTCGCCTGGCACTTCCTGCAGACGCACGGGTTCCAGGTCGGACCCGCCGACGGGCCCTCGATGCTGCCCACCTTTTCCACCTACGGCGACTGGATCGGCACCAATATGCGGTGCCGGCGAGGGCGCGGCGTGCGCGTCGGCGACCTCGTGCTGTACAAGATGCCATTTGCAAAGTACGACATGGGCGTAAAGCGCGTTGTTGGTATGCCGGGAGACTACGTGTCAATCGGGACGCCGGGGGAGCACGGCGAGGACACCATGCTACAGGTAAGCTTGAATCATTTTTACCATACTCGTCATCTTTCTGAGAGCGACTCGCTTATTCTTGTACAGGTTCCAGACGGTCACTGTTGGATTGTCGGCGATAACCTGATAGCTTCAAGAGATTCAAGAACGTTTGGGCCGTTGCCTCTCGCCCTTATACAGGGCAAGGTAGTGGCAAAGGTCTTGCCGTGGAGCGAACGCCAATGGTTCAAGAATCCGCTACAAGAGGTAGAACAATAGTCTGCAACCATCATCACTGTGCGAAAAATTGTTAGGGATAAAACCAGCATATTCGGGTATACCATAGTAGCATCGCATTGTTCAATTACACCATCCTTCAACTGTGCCATCGCAACCTTGACGGGCTCATAAAATCGAAAATTATAAAATGCTGGGCTAGCAGCAATAATGCGCTGCATATGCTTTGTACATGATGAATAGGAGAAAAGAGAGCTGAACTGAGACTGTCAAGGCTCAGAACCTCTACCTGCCACTAAAACTCGGCAGTGGCACGCAGGGTGCCAGCAGAAGCCGCCCACCAAACAAAAAACTCCGGACACGAAAAACGAAAAGTGCCTTCAAAATATGGGCAAAGCATTGCGCTTTCCCTCTGCCGCTTGCGCCTCGGGCTCAAAAGACACATTCAACACCAATGGCTGTCCGCAGTTTTGCTGCGGCTCTGTTCAAAGGACCATCACCCTTCAACATGACTGTTCCAAGAGAAAAATCACCCTTCAATGTGAGCCTTGGACATGCTTTGTCCAAGCAGCTCCAAGCAACGCTGAGCCAGATTGACAACTTCACCTTCGTCTTCCTCCTCAAGGTCGGGCTCCGTGTCAATTTGACGGTTTGCAATGTTTCGAATGTGTTCGATTATGTCATTGGCCTTACCAATGAGGCCTATAAGTGTCTTGTCTTCCGATTCGAACAGTTGGAGCAAGGTCCAGACAGCAATGTGTTGGAATGTGGCATCACCAGACTGGAGGAAACGACACAGGTAGCCGTGAATACCACCATTGGGTTCGGTCCAGTTTTGAATGAATATCGAGTAATCACCAACTGGAGACGGGTCAGCTCATGTCTGCAAACTATCAAGAAGGAAAGGGCATATACCTTTAGAAGAGAGGTTGCCAAGAGCAGCAGCACTATTGCCCTGGACTTCAATGCTCGGCGAGTGTGTCAAGGGGATCAAGATGTCGCAGACGCCAAGGTTCAACAGATGAGACTTGAGGTCATCACTAAGAGCCAGCACAGCAATAGCGGCAGTCATTTCAGACTGGACAGTAACGGGTACGTCCAGCACCAGCTGCTTGCATTTTTGTACGGCACCGGCATCCAGGACGAGGGCCTTGTTCCGGTCCGAGCTGGCGGCCAGGTTTCGCAGAGTCGAAATGGCATGGCATTGAATTTCTTCGTTTTCAGTCGAGCCGAGCAAGTCGACAAGTGGCTTCAGAAAGTTGGCTTCGATGATGGGAGACTCGTTCAAGGGGTGGATGGAGATGTTGCGAATACAAGCGACGGCAGAGAGAATCAATGGGAGGTAGGATGATTGGAGGAGACGGTGCAGAGGCGCCAAGCCGTTGGCTCGGACAATGTCGAGTTGGTACTTTTCGTCGGAGGCCAGGTTTCGGAGAGCAAGGGCGGCCTGGCACTGAACCTTGGGTGAGGACGACTCCATGAGAGCAACCAACGCTTGTACGAGTTTGGCCTCTGACGAGGCCAACTTTCGTCGGTTGTTGGCATCAACGGCAATGTTACTGAGGGCGGTGGTGCAGTAGTACTGAACGTCAACATCGGGTGAAGCGAGGAGCTGTACCAAAATTGGGATGGCACCAGCATTGACAAGTTGTTGACGGTTTTCATCTGGCATAACTGTTAGTTTTGAGCGTCATCCTGAGCAGCCGTTTTGAAGAGCAGTGTACCGGAATGAGTCATGTTTAGGAGGGCACCGGTAGCATTGCGCTGAACGCGCATGTCTCTTGATTTGGCCAGCCTGGTCAGCGGTCCCAGAGCACCGGAACGAGCAATCTTGGCCTTGTTCTCCTCATGTGTAGCAAGATTGGTGATGCAGCCAACAGCGTTGCATTGCACCTCGACATTTGGTGACAGCATCTGTCTGATCAACGGGGTGAGGCCACCGAGCTGGACGATGAGAACTTTGTTTTCAGCTGTATCATGGTTAGTTGGCCATGACGGTTGAGGAAGTTGGAGCTAGATCATACTATTCACAGCTAGATTGCCAAGTGCAGCACTGGCGGCTCGTTGTACCTCGACATCGGAGCTTTGGAGGAGGAATAGAATAGGTTCGAGGGTGTCCCGGTCGACTTCGCGGACATCTGCAACTAAAATCAGCAGGCAGCTTCTAGCAGCAGAAACGGGTAGCAAACGTACCGCGTTCGGTAATCTCGGCAAAGGTCAAGCTTGCGCTGCGCTGCAGATCTATGTTTTCGGAGAAGACCAGGGTGCTGAGTGCTCGGAGGGGCTCGCCGGAGAAGAAGTCTGTCTCGCCACGCTATTCGGAGGATTAGCAAAGTCGAGGCGGGCAGGGGGGGGTGCAGACATTTTCGAGAAACTGCAGGAGGTCGGCGACAGCTTCACGTTCGCTGTCGGCGAGGACGGGCTCGTAGAGACTATCTCGGGATCGGCCTGTGGATAGCAAGTGTCAGAGAGTGGGAGAGGGAGAATGGCGATAGTGGGAGGGCCAAACAAGGCCGTGCACGGCCGGGTCGGGGGAGCAAGGCGGACCTCGACAGCAGGTTGAACTACAGATACCCATGGCTGGCGCGATGGCCGTGGCGGCGAAGCAAAGTACGAAATGTCGATGGCAGAGGTAGGTGGTGTCGACGACGATGGGTTGTTTTGTTGAGGTTTTGGTCTGCGTCGGCGCTGGGATGGCCTTGGGTGGAGAATCTCGGGTGCAGGAAGGCAGGCGAAGCTCAGCAGGAGGCTACCTAGATTAAAGCTGCTTTGGCGCGGCGTCTCGTTCCTGCTGCACCAGGAATGGGGCGTGTGGGAAGCGGCAGCAGAGTGAACGGGCGTCGGAAGCCAGGCCAGAGAGGAAGAGGAGATGGACAGGTGACAGCCCAGCTGCTGGGTGGTTGATGGAAGGAAAAGACGAGGTGATGGAGATGAGGTGTGGAGGGCCGCGGATGAGGGACAAGTACGGAAAAGTAGAGCGTCCCTAGGTAGACTCCATAATCTGTACGTACCAGTGATTTATTAGTTATCTGCCCAGGTAGGTATTTACGGGCCGACGTAACCAAGCAACGGCAACCAATTCTAAATCGCTGGAGCGATGCTAGATGGCGTGGGGCTGCCCAGCTAGGGCTTTTAAGGGGGTATGGGGGTCATTTTAGAAGCTGTCATCAGCTACAGCAGTATTACGGTCCACTGCCAAACGCCCTGCAAGACTCTCCACTCCCCTGTCATCCAGCCCAGCATCGCGTCATAAAATAAATCGACTCTTCGCCTTACCTAGGTAGGTACTAAGGTGCCTGGGTGTGCGCGGTAACCAACTATTTAGATATTTACCTAGTACATACGGCAGTGGTCAATATCCAGTGAGCCTAATTGTTGGCCTTGTCATATGAAAACAAGGAGCAAATCACATGAGTCCATATACGCCGAATCCACAGCCCTTGTCGTCTCATACTCACCTTAATCGCATCTACTTCACTTTCCTAGGTAGCGCCCGTCACGCGCTGCTAGTACCGCCCTTCCTAGCCTAGCATGCCGACATGGACAGAATAATGCGTTACATCCCCAGGCATTTCTCCCATCGCGTCGTGCATCCACTCCCTTGGCTCGTGTCTTGCTCCATTACGCAGTATTTTGGTTATCGGTTGCTCCTACCCCTCTGAATCCACCATCACCATCGCTGCAAGCCATCATCTAGGTTGCACAGCGCGGCTTGTGCAACCTTCTGAGAACGCCTCTTTTCATCGTGCATATACACTCATACATACATGCCAAACTTGGCTGCTCGCGTCTTCACAAGACTCCGTGCCCCGTCGCATTTCTCACCCTGTCGTCTCTGTCTCTGTACCATGTGATGCTACCTGGTGTGTCACCTGCACACCCGGCCGGCAGTCCATCATGATTCTAACCCGCTACAGCCAGTACTTCTGAAGGTGTCAAGTCAAACATTTGATTCATTCTTTGCCAGACACTACCGTTTTTCTGCCCACATTGAGCCGTTTCCTCGTCCTTTCGCTTCTCACCTACCCCCATAACTACAGTGGCGTTACTCTGTACTCCGTACCGATTACGGCATCATCACTCCTTCATCGCCTTTCGGCAATGATCCAATGGGTGCACAACCACACGCTTCTATATTCAAGACTTATGAGCGCCTGATACATAGCGTCCAAGTGACACACGAAAACCACCGCTGGAAACATAGTGTCGAATAAAGCAAGACTGAAAGTCTGCACATCCATTGCAAGGCCAAAGTCCTTTCTCAAGCTAAGCCAACGTCGACAACCGTTAAAAGTAAGAAAAGCCACTAGACCTACTCTGCCAGATATTCTCTTTCTCGCGATGTAAAGGCATCGTGTCAACTGCACTTGAGTCTACCGCAGTCGTTTTTGTTCCTTCAATTGTTCCTTCATAAATGTAGCCTCAAGTGTATCGATTTTTTGGATTTGAACCCTCCATGGACGCGACAAGTCATTTTTCTGCCTGCAACTACAATAGACTCCTTCGTCGCTGCGTCTATTACGCCAAAGGCTTGCGCAAAAGTATCCTGACTTCAAATGGCTTACACCAAGTCTGTAAGCTCTGCTTCTGGTATGAATCGGCATTCTCTTCCGCAAGGCAGGGACCTACCTACATATATTCTTCGCTCCTGCCAAATCAGTGGTCTTTCCCCAATCAACCCTCTCTTTGGCCACTCCAGACTTGACAAGCTAATTTCTCATCCATCACGACCGTTCGAGCCCCCGTGATCCAGCAATCAACTAGCTTGAAGCAAAATTGCATGAAGCACGCCGAGCGATGGGGTCTATCATGATTGTGATGGGTGAGAAACTAGCTTGTTGGTCGGTGCTGAAATTCTCGAGACCTTTGTAGAAACCCTCTCAACTACCGTTGGTCGTGTAGCTTGACTCGCCATAGCCCTTCTATCAAGCAAGCCGTATAAGTTGCAATGCATGTGTGATGTAAAACTTTCATGCTTTGGGCTTAACGACTTACGAGAAAGATTCAAGCCATCATTGCAAAGACGAGTACGATCGGATCGATCGGAGCAATGAGAAGGAGGGCGGGTCTACTGCGTGTACATACGAGGATCTCGGTGGGTCTGTTGGTGAAACCCTCTGCAAACGCCGAGACGACGGTCAGAGACCGCCTCGAGGAACTGCGATGAAGGCAAAATCGGTAAATACAACGTTTATTAGCTCATCGGATCTTACGGTCGCAACTTGTGACCATTTTTTACCCATCAAATGGACTCTCAAAATGATGGAGAAAAGCGGCCTGGCGTCGCCGAGCCCGGAGTGCCGACGTTCTGGCTGCGTATGGGCCAAGTAAACAGCAGCCGAAGCCATTGTCCGGGTGCGCCAATCTACAGAAAATTTCCCATCGAATTCAATTCGACCTTCAATATGATGGCTGTAAGCCATTACTGTCTCGTATAGTGAAGATTTAGATGCCTACGCAAGATGTTGGTTAAAGAGGCAACGGGTGTCAAGGAAGGGAAAAAGAAAAATGCAAATTAAAAGAAAGCCAAGAAAACTCAGAGGAGTAACATGGATAGATAAATCACAGAGGTGATATGATTCGAGTCGTTGAATCCCGACTTGACTATTTAATAAAGATGAATTCATCAAAAGCTAGCACTCGTTGCCTCACCACACGCACTGTGAGCATGCAAGCCTCTGGCTCGGGATTGAAGCGCTGTTGCTTTATCAGTATTAGCTTTCTGCAGCTCATCATTATTAACGAGCCCCAGTTTTCCACTGAAACGCTCTGCTTTTCTGCCTCTGCATCTTGCTTCTGCTCCCGCTTCCGCTCTCAAATTACACTGTGCGCCAAATCTTCAACCCCACCTCTTCCCCCTCCGTTGACCTTGCTTGACCTCACGATCGCATTGTCCGTCAAGTGACTCCCGCCCTCGAGCCTGCTCCCGTCCTCCCTGCAGCCCGAAATCCGCCCAAACGCCACGCCGGCTACCTACCCGCCTATCCTCCCCGTCTCGTTACACATGCTACAATGGAGGGCAGCGCAGATTCCTCTAGCGCTCGCATGGCCTATGTCCCCGCACACGCCGCCGCCGAGCAGCAATCTGAGCCTGCTGGCAGCCCCGGCACCGGCGCTCGCTTGAATTTCGGAGGGCCCAGACCTGCCGCTACCAACGATGCGCCAGCTCTGCCAGAGTTGACGCTCCCTCCCATTGTGGCCCCCTCATCCTACTTGCGCGCTCAAAGGCCATCCGCCCCGACCGTCATGGCTTCCGCGCCCGAGAACAAGACTCCGAGTCCCCTCGACCGCGAGCAGCAAGAGGGCCTGGTATTTTGGCATCCCTTTCTCTGCCGCTGCGCCAATCGGCCGCTGCATGCCCGGACCGCTGACCCTTTCCTACTTGCAGGAAGCCATCCGCGATTTTCTCAAGGTGCGCACCAGCTACGACGTGCTGCCACTGTCTTTCCGCCTCATTGTCCTCGACACCGACTTGCTTATCAAAAAGAGCCTTAATATCTTGATTCAGAATTGTGCGCGCATCTTGGTCCATGCTCAATATCGAATTCTCTGCTGACTGCTCCTGAAGCCATCGTGTCTGCCCCGTTATGGGACTCGCAGACATCGCGATTTGCCGGTCTCTTGACCAGCACCGACTACATCAATGTCATCCAATACCATATACAGTATCCCGACGAGATGAGCAAGCTCGATCAATTCCGGCTCCGCAGTCTGCGTGGTGAGGATTGCCTCCCGAACCCCTCATTCGTCTACCCCGCTCAGGCGCCAACTAATACGTGCCCAAGATATCGAAAAAGCAATCGGCGCCGTCCCAATCGAGACTCTCTCCGTTCACCCGTCGCGACCGCTATTCGAAGCATGCAGGCAAATGCTCAAAACCCGAGCGCGCAGAATCCCGCTCGTGGACGTCGACGACGAGACGGGCCGCGAAACACTCATTTCCGTCATTACACAATATCGTATCCTCAAGTTCATTGCCGTAAACAATGCCGACTATACTGTCATGCTCAAAAAGACTGTTCGAGAAATCAACCTCGGATCCTACAACAATCTTGTAACGTCTACGATGAATGCCACAGTTCTCGACGTCATCTGGCTCATGGTGGACGGCAATATAAGTTGCATTCCTATCCTCGACAGCGAAGGCCGAGTTCTCAACGCATTCGAAGCAGTTGATGTTATTCCGTGCATCAAAGGCGGTGTGTACGAGGATCTCGGTGGTTCTGTTGGAGAGGCCCTCTGCAAACGCCCAGACGACTCGCCAGGCATCTACACCTGCAGCGAAGATGACCGACTCGACGCTATATTCGATGCTGTCCGAAAGAGCAGAGTTCACAGACTGATCGTGGTTGATGATGACAATAAGCTCAAAGGCGTCATCTCGCTCTCAGATATCCTGAAATATGTGCTATGTGGAGAAGGTGAAGATGAGGTCAAAAAGCAATAAGCCTTCCCACGTGGGAGCTGGTAACGGAGTAAAAGACGGGGTCTTGGGAAAGGCGCATTGCATTATACTCGGCGCACGGGATGGAATCTACGACAAGACTGATGTTTTCTTTTGGCATATGATTCGCCTATTCCTATGATTTATAGACAGCAAGTAGAGCTGTGGTCATCAATACCACGGCACGTGGATGTTATCTTGTCACGAGAGCTCAGAATGCCTTTTTTTTTTTTTTTTTTGCGATTGAATATGCCAGAATCATTCACAGTATTCTGCCCTACAAGTTTTGCAGCAATTGGGCACCTAGCAAGGTTGACCTGTCAACTGCATGTTTCTGTGCACTTTGTTTGGTTTACTGTGACACGCGCGTTTGGCAGGTGTCAACTGCTGCCACCAGTAGGCACCGCACACTGCCAATTGGCAGGGGGCGTATCACTTCTACCATTCACATTCATATCCACCATCTCTGCGTCTTGCACCATTATGCGTGGCTGATCCGACTCGTTAGGTTTGGTCATGGCATCCCAAGCAAACACGTCCCTGCGCACCCAGTCCCTCAACCCGCCCCTTCTGGTGCTTCCCGAAAGCGCATTTGACAGGCCGCTGCCTGCGAGCTCGACATTCCATAGTCTGCTGCTGAATGACCGACCTCTCTTCAGTAGCCATACCTGGACTTCCACCAGCGGCGATATTGGTCTCCTCAGAGACGCTGACGAGGTTGAGGATCGGGCCATCTTTGTACAGGAATACAATCGCTTGGCCAAAAAGGTACGGAGCAGTACCGTCGCGTATGGGCTCGTAACTAACAAACAAAAGCATGGAATCAGGCCATTAATCTTGGATGATTTTGACCCAAACAAACCGGTAAGCTAGGATCCAGCGCGGTTCTGCAGGCATATGCTAACCAAGGCAGGATGACAACGAAAAGCCCAAGCGCGGATGGTTTCGTCGCATGTTCTTGTCTAGCTCAAGGCTGCCTTCAGATTCCAAAGATCGCGACCCTCTCAAATCTCGACACCGACGGAGTGCCTCGGACTTGGCCTATCTAATTCACAGCAGAAGGGAAGCTCCAAGTGTGTTAGACCTTCAATCCATGGTGCGCCTCAGCGGCAAAAGCTCCCTCTACCTGCCTACAGAGTACGCGCCGTGTGCTTTGATTTTACCGACATGCATACGGGCGACTGCCCAGTATGTGTCACAGTATGCTAACACACGCGGCATTTTTCGAATTCCTGGCTCTATGAAGGTTGTTGGTGCCCTATTCGACTATTACTGCCACATGGATAAAAGCGGCGCCGACATATCCGGGACTGTACGATCAGCAACGTTACCGCTACATATACAATACTCTGTTCATGATATTGCGTCGACGTTGAAGCGTTTCTTGTCAACAATACCCGGTGGTATACTAGGTTCCCTCCTTCTATTTGATTCATTCATAGCTGTTCAATCGCAACTCAACGCAGAGCCTGAATTTCCACGAACAAACCAAACCAAGGTCAGAGCGAGATTGATCGCGCTAGCCATTGGCACAATCGAGTCACAATACCGAAGAGAGCTAATCTGTGCAATATTCGGGCTGCTCAGCATGATTGGCCGCATTGCTGAGCTGGCCCCAAGAGAAGATGACGCTGGCTTGCCATTGCCAACAACAGATCTCATGGGCTATGGTGCGCTCAGCATTTGCTTCGGACCGCTGCTTGTCGGTAATTTGCTTTCGTCTTATACAATGAAAATTGCCACTCCAGGTTCTGGCCTGGTTGTCCTGCCACCAGCTACACAGCAACTCCGCAAGGACACGCGAAAGAACAGGCCCGGAAGTAGCACAAAGAGTGTTCAGCCGGCCGTTGACAAGATACTCATTGCCAATAGAGTGACAGAAATGCTGATTTCCAACTGGAGAGATATTGTTCGACAAATGAAGTCGCTGGGCACGCACAGACGTAGGCATACGTCTGGTGGCAGCTTCAGCAGGCCATCGCTTCGGCCGTCAGCCTCGGAAACATTCTTGACAAAAGTTCCAAAAGACTTTTCGAAGAAACGGCCAAGCTCGGCGATTGTTACCAGAAACACGACTGAAGATGCCGAAAATGAATTTACCGTTTTGCCAAAATCTACAAACGCGCCCAAGCGTGCTTCGGGCTTTCTGAGACAAAAGGCTAGCATTAATACACTGAGCCCTACCATGGAAGAAAGCCCTAGAGAGCCACACCTCGGTGATGACGCTGTGATAGAGGAAGGACCAAAGCTAAAGAGCATCTTTCCGACAATGGACACAGACAGCAGAGCCCAAGCAAGATGTACAACCATAACGGAAGGAACTCGAACGGAAACGGACTCTCCAGTGAAGAGAAAGAGGCTCACGGTACCGCCTAGACTATCATCCATTGAGTCTCAATCTCAATTTCGACCGGAAACGGCTGAAAGATGTCCCAGCCATCCAAGTAGCAAAGAGAATGCGACAGTGGTGGACGAAAACCAGGTACACGCGCCAAAGACACGCGCCAACTCAGGGCAAGGCACCCCGCCTCAGTTTTATTCACCCGTTGAGCCTGCGGCAATTCCGTCAGCAGACAGATTACCTCGTGAAGCTCCTAATGGCCAGACAGACAAGATGCACGGCACATTGCCTGATAGCGTACTGGGCGCTGAGGCCAAACCCAAGAGAAATGGGGCACAATCTCCCGCAACAGATTCGAAATATCAACTGAAGCGATATAAAAGAAGACTGCAGGAGCCTCTGACTGGTAGCCCAACAAGAACTAGTAATTTGCGCAGCGCCGGAAAGATTGGCACCCACACATCTGGTCTAGCCAGTGCCCCAAGCGATATTGGAACTGCAAGTGGTCTGCCCAAGTCTACGAAAGGTAGCCATCCGGGCAGCCCAGTCAAGGCCAATCCTAAAAGGCTCAGACGAGCTAGAAGCGGCCCACTGACGGATTTGACTGCACGAAATGATGATGATGATGTGTTTAAGCCGAGTCAGCGCGCCCTGGTGGGAGTTTGGAGAAACGGGGTGCCACAGAAGAACCCTACGGCCAAGGTGCTGCGATCGTCAGTCAGCGATGGAGTCTCATTGAGAGCTTCTGCGATACGAAGTTTGATCAATGCGGGCAAAAGCCGAATCAAAAACTCTCATACCAGTAATGAAAAGAAAAGAGGTCTGTACAATGATGAGGAGGAACCCGATTCGTGGGCCAAATGCTCCCAGGATGGTCTGCCCGCATATGAGGATACACAGTCCATCATTCGTCATTTGAACATGTATCACGGTTGCAAAATATCACCCGAGTCGAGCCAAGGCTCCGAGGTAGTTGCGGCTCTATACCATGTTATCATCTCTCTACATGATAGGCTGATCAAGCAGGAGATGGAGGTCAATCTGCTGCAAAGCGGGGCAGACGATAAGCGACGAGAAGAAGCTAGCAAATTGAGACAGGATGTTGGCATATGGCGGCGTAGGGCTGAATCTGCTGAGAAAAGAATTCTAGTATTCGAAAGATTCACCGAGCGGCTAAAGGGCATTCGCGATGCGGCGATTGCATCAGAGCAACCTGGGTCGCAAGGTGGCGAGCAGCAAGGCGATGTTTTAGCAGGCAGCCTCAAGTTGGATAATGATTATGTGGCTGCAGCGGCTCGGGTCAGGTTTGCAGAGGTCGATGGCAATGAAGAACAGGCTACTCTTTGGGGCGAGACGAGTTCTGGGCATCGCACGAGCGCGGAGAGTAGACGAAGCAAGACTTGCATGGAATGCGGCGAAAAGCAAAACTTGGATAGGCCAGCAGTTGGAAACCGAGGAGAGGGCGGGCTGCGTCCGAGGCCGGCCAGCATTGACGAGGTAGCAGAGCTGTGGATGGCAGCCAAGGAACTACTTGACTCGAACAAGAGTGAGAACGAATGAAGCAGGTGGAGCGACGAGGCCATTACACGTGTAAAACTAGAGGCATTGTTTGATTTTGGTTTCTCAGGGTAAAGAGCAGATTATTGTAATGAACGAAGCAGAGTTTGAAAGCACGAAATAGAAGCATCAGTTGCCGTCACACTTTCTGCTTTACAATGTTATATCAGAAACACCTCGCAGGATGCCGTCGAGCATGTCTTGTACTTCTGAGTCGGTATCAAAGTCTGACCAGGAGTCACCAGAATTCAAGAGTGGTCGAACAGGTGACGGCGGCGTCAGCGGACCAACACCCGATGCGGGCTGCGAAAAGGGATAAAATACAGGCTGCGCAGAGGGAATGTACGGAGATTCAGCAAGACCATGTGCCTCCCACGCTGGCGACGGAGACTGGCTCCATGCAGCAGCTTGATCATTGTCATTGTCATCGTTGTCATCGTCGTCGTCATTGTCGTCGTCGTCGTCTTCGTGCTCATCTTGGTCATTGTAATCCGTCGCCGCTATTGACGGAGTATATTCTAGCGTCCAGACGGGAGGAGCCACAGTCGTGGCCACTGTTTCAGCAGCGCTGCACGGCCAGACCATGACCGTGCGGGTCGGGGCGGCGGCGGCGGCGGTGGCATGGTTGACCAGAAGACGACGGCGGCTTCAGTTGTCGGCGCCGCCGAAGAGGGCCTTGTGGCGCTGAGCGACCTCAGCGACGCGGGAGCAGAGGCCCATGTCTGTTGTTGCGCGGGAAGGGTTAGATTAGTGCCAAGGTTTTATAAAAAAAGAGCAGAGATGGTGCACACCAATGTTGGCGCCGACGTCGCGGGAGCTCAGGGCTTTGATGGAGAGGTCCGGGTTGACCTTGCCGATGAAGAGAGCGGCGTTGCTGTTGGTGAGGTGCGCTTCCTACAATTCGTCCTTTCATTCAGTATCAGATTGTGAGAAGAGCGGGAAAAAAGAAAGAAAGAAAGAGAAATTAGCTACTAGAGGGAGAACGGCGAAGAAGAATGTTGTGTACCCGATTCAGGAGAATGGTGACGTTGCCGTCAGCGTCAATGGTGGCTTGGTCGCCGCGCAGCTGGGTAACCTTGCCAACGATGCTGACGTGCTTGTTGACGAAGGCGTCTAGGTTGGATGCGGTGATGCGAGGCGCGGCAAGATGTTCCGACATGATTGCGTGAATGATGGCTTGATGGGCGTTTTTTTTTTTTTTTCGGAAATGATTTTTTTTGGAGATTGAATATGAAGTACAAGTGGTTGATGAGCGACGCGCGACGAGGCGCGTCTCGAGAGTGGGGGGTGGGGCCTGGCGTGCACTGACGCGAGATCAGGTGACTGCGTGTCTATTCTGGATGCGACGGGGCTTCGCGAGGTGACTCGACGGACTGTGAGCTACATCATCAGTTGAATACCTGCTTTCTGGCGATACAGGAATTTGAATTAATAAGACAAGATTCAAGAAGATTAGCGCATCTACTATCCGGCGTCGTCGTGATGTAGCTCTTTATACATTAGAGGAATGTTGAGACTTCTATTATAGTGTGATGGAGTATTGAAACTTGGTACCTTGTTTGATGCGCTGTCTAGTGGTTGCATGTCACTGACCGCCGCGAAACCTTGGAGACTTTCCAGAAAACAGGACAAACATGCGAAACTAGTATGCAGAACAGAGTGCAAATGGGCCGGTATTACTGGTAGGACGGGTTCCGAGCAGGGGTTCACGTGGGTGGCGAAAACGTCGTGTTACAAGTGAGTCTTGCAAGGCGATTCGCCCTGCCCGATGACGTCTGTGGTGCCTGGGTGCGCGTTCGCGGGGGGAGGGGGGGACATGGCCATGTACCTACATTATCATAAATTGATGAATTTCGTCATTTTGCATGCGCGAAAAGTCTTTCTCCGCCGAGGGAAAATGCAACAGAGGAATTGATTGATCAATACGAAACCGCGTACCAAAGAGCTCGGAGGTTTTTGTCCACTTGTACGCTGTTGGCCGACGGCAAGCCCAAAAAACCCCTGGGGGTAGTGGCAGGGCAGCGCGAGCGCTTGTCAGAATCGAGACGGATCGTGGCCGATTACGTAGGACAAGGTCCGACGTTTTGCTGGTTGGGCAGAATTATGACGAGCAAAGAAAGCTCAATTACTCCAGGGGTGCAGGGGAATATTTTGCGGCGTGCAGCACTGGGTACCAGGAGGGAACCAAGTGCCTACCTGATGCTTGCCAGGGATAGATTACGCGAAGAACTAAGGTAGGACCAGCAGCAGGGGAGATGGGACGCGTCCAATGAGAGGACGAGTAGGTGACGCGGCCACAGTGATGATGAGGCATCGAGCGGACTGGGAGGGAAGAAGGAGTAAGATTGACGGTTTTTGGAGAGAAAAGAAATGCCCTTATTACATGGACGCAGCAATACGGGACTGACTATGCTATTTTTTTTATTCATTCATTTTCGGGCACCTCAACAACTTACTGAGTAATAAGTGGTACCGGCGGAAAGAAGCTCCAGGCTAGCCGTACAGTTCGAGCGCAAAGCATGTGTGGACTGTTGATGCGAGCAGCCGCAGCCCGCTAACTAGTGGTAGCGGAGCAAAATGCCCGGGAGCGGCGGCGATCACCTACCTAATGCGGCCAAATACCAGTCGTTCCCCTCGTCACTACTCACTACCTACATAGCTACCTCTAGGATATAACGAGCAGCCAGCGTTCCAGCGTTCCAGCGTTCCAGCGTGCCAACTCGCCAGCCAAAACCGACGGGATGTGCACCAATTTTTGGGATTTGCATGCATCTAGAAGTGGTGATTGCTCAATCACTGGGGGAATGGCACACGTCTAATGGCTTGATTGGCTTTGCTCAAAAGCCAAAGCCAAAGCTTGACACACACATGCTCCTCGAACACGCAGCTCTGCAGCCTTCCTGTACGTTCCCCCGTATTATGATGATGCCCGTGGGTTCAATATTAGCCCTCACAGTGCCCCCGGTCGACGTTTCGAGCAAGTCATGGAGCAGAGCTTCAGCCACGACCCAATCATACGGATCCTGCACCGCATCGCTGACTTCGATTGGTCGATTGCACAAGCTCGGCACAAAATACTACAATTTTTTAATCTTCCTTCACCTGTAGCTATTTGCGACGCTTCTTAAACCGGCAAAGTGGTAGACTTTTTGCCTCATGAGCTCCCAGGTGCATGCATGCAACACAACCGGGTGAAACCTCCCGGATTTCTTTTGGATTCTAAATTGTTGATAGCTTAAGAAAATAAAAATCGATAAACCCTTGCTACTGCGGCTTTTCCACCCCTCTTTTAAATTCTACGACGGCCTACCAAACAGCCGGGCTTCGTTGTAAGACCCCAACCAAGCTTTTTTTGAAAGTGTGGCACAAAAAGTCCGATGAGACTCTGGGATCGCCGATTTGGTCTCCTACCTAAAGACGCAGCCGTTATTCCTGGCCCCATGAGTGGCTCCCGCTTTCCCCTCCTCTCACACACCCCCCTTCCCCACCCAATGATGGCAGTGGCTCAGCTAGCAGTAAAACGTCCATCTTCCTGGTTTTCTCGTTTGTGCTTGGGACGCCTTTTTCTTTGATTTTGTGCCAATTCCCAAAAAAATCCCATATATACTTCTACGCCCCAGCAGGTGTGGCTGAGTTTTCTGGCAGGTTGTTCAACCACCAACGCTTAGTTACCACCACCATTCATTCATTCACCTCACACCATCACCGTTTGCATTTCGCCACTTATTCACCACATACAAAACTAATCCCGCTGCTCCAACCAGGAGCTCTATTTTCCATCGGAAACATTGCCGCCACTGCAAAAATAAAAGAAACAAACTCAATTCATCACCAAGACAAAGCAAAGCTGCAAACTTGATTCATCATCAAGACACCAATGAACACTTGAGCACATTCGCTTTATAGCTACCAACGCAGAACTCCACACCCCTCCCAGCATTCCAACATCACCTCTCGCTCTACGGGTTATGAACAATACACAAGTAGGCCCCGGCCTATCCGCCATGCTCGCGGGAACCAATTTATCCATCGACCCGGGCGCCCTCCTGCAGCAGCAGCAGCAGCACCAGTATCAGCAGCAACCGCTTTTTGAAGGCGACACATCCTCCTCCCGCACCACATCCACCTCGTCTGTGCCGCGATTATCCACGCCCGACACGGAAGTCGACGAGGACGATCCTGATGAAGAAGCAGAAGAGGACGACACTTCGAAGAAGCCCAACACGAGAAGCAAAACTAAGATGCCCGCCGCATCCACCAGGTCTAAAGCCACCACTGCCACCACATCGTCCACCAAGTCCAAACGGGGAGGGGCCGGCGCCGCCGTGGGCGCGGCCGACAAGCGTCGCAAGCGCAACCTCGAGCGCAACCGCGCCGCAGCCTCCAAATGCCGCCAGCGCAAGAAGCAGTGGCAGGACGGCCTCGAGCGCAAAAAGATGGAGCTCGAGACGCGCTACAAGGCTTTGCACGGCGAGGCTAAGGATCTGATGGAGGAGGTCGCCCAGCTCAAGAATTTTGTCATGGCCCACGCTGCCTGCAACGACGCCAACATTGACGACTGGATCCGCAACGAGGCCGACAGCTTCGTCCGCCGCATGAGCGGCGCTCACATGCACCAGGCGAGCCAGAGCGCATCGGCCGCGGCGTCCATGGGCCAGATGCGCTCGCCCACTCAGAGTGTCCTGACGGCGACACCCCCGATGAATGGTATGTTTTAAACGGCCCCCGAATAAGCGTGGCTCTCAAAAAAAAAAATAGCGTCGAGCCAGCTGCTGATTATTTGACAGATAGCCTAAATGCCATGTTTGCACCCGGGGGCTCCAAAGCGCCATTTGACAGGGCTCCCCACACCCAGCAGCCCGATCTGCGATCCGGCGGCGCCGCAGACACCTCCGACCAAAATAGCAACATTTTTAACCAAGATTTGCTCATGTTATCATCGATGTAGGCCTCACGAGATGCCCTGTCCGTTTCAACTCCAAAACTGTTTTTGTACCACCAATTTCTTTCTTTCTCATATGATGACTATTTTGCGCTGTTATCTAATGTCTTGGGCGTTGGTGTTTCTCTATTTTCGTTGAGACTCCTTTTTTTTTTCTCCGTCAGTTATCATCTTGGACGCGATCATGACCACCAAAACAACAAAAGGCGTACGAAACGGGCTACTAGCACAGTATATTGACGGGTTTTGCACTATCTGTTTGAAGCGGATTTCTCATCTTGGGGTTCTTTGCCCTTCTTCTTCTTCTTCTCATTCTCACGGAAATTGGTGGCGTTTGAGATGGATTTCTTCATGTTTCCTCCTTTCAACATGACTTAACACTTTCATGTTGACTCCTCGGGGATTATTTTATGTATGGTACAATTTGATTCGGCCGCAATCATGTGTTACAACTTACTCTTCCTCAAAAATAACAAAAATAGAGTATGCTTGTCTACAACCAAATCATACAAAGTTGACACCACTGCGCATCTCGTCTTCCTCCACTGCCTAGATATGCTGACAAGTAATCCAATGACACGAAGAAGCAATGGGCAGTAATATTGTATACATGACAGAAAGGGCGCTGGTGCTTTATTTCCTTCCTCAACGACGCTTTGTCCACCCCCGCGCGTTGGAGACGCCCTTGATGCGCTTCGTGTACTTGTCCAGATGGCGGTACTTGCCGCTCTGGTGCTTGGCTTCCCAGCCGCGCGACTTGATGAGCGGTTTGAGGCTGTAGACGCGCTGCGGGCGGAGCTCGACGTCGGCGCCCGCGATGCCGTGCCGCGCCATGACGTCCGCCGTGGAATCGTCCCACTCGCTGCGGAACATGGTGAAGCCGACGGGCATCAGCGCAAACTTGTCACGAAACGACTTTAGCGAGAAGCGGTCTCGCTTGTCGGTGTACAGCTTGCTCATCTTGGGGACGTCGACGGTCGCGCCGGGCTCTTGCTCGAGAACAAAGACGGCGAGACGGTGGTAGGGCGCGCCCTTGGTGGCGTGCGGCGGCAGCCACGGTAGGGCGAGCTGGCCGTTGTCGCCTTGGTCGGCTGTGAGCAGCGGAAGGGCGACGGTTGGCAGGGCGGGGCTGACGGGCACATTGGCGGCGACGTAGTGGCAGCGCTTGAAGAAGGTGTTGGCGTCGATGTCGGGAACGTCGGCGTCGACGACGACGACGGTGACGAGTCGCGTGCCCCGGTCATCAAATGCCTGCACCTTGAGGCGCGGCACGCGCTCCGAGACGTCGCAAGGCACGATGCTACCAGGCGAGATCTTGGCGCGGTCAAAGTACAGCTGCACGTCGACGGTGGGCTCCAACTTGGGCAGTATGTCGGGGACGATGTTGAACTGCTCGATGCGCTGCTTGATGAGCTTGTAGTCGTACGAGCGCCACTTGCTCTCGGCGAGGTGGCGGTAGATTGGCTTGGTCATGTCGCCTGGTTCACAAAGTTAGTTGCCAAAATTTTCTCAGTCATAAAGGGAGAAGTGAAAGAGAGAAAAAGCATACCGAGTCCGTCTTCGAATCTTCGCTTGACCAGAGGGTCGTTGATATCCGCCAGAATCGTCAGACGATGCGCCTCCTTGCGCAGGCTCCGCAGCCGAATCTGCTTCATCGTCTCGCCGCCTGTAATTTCCGCCGCGTCCTTGGCCTCGAGCGCCGCCACCTTGTTCACCGCCGCCGCCAGGCTCGCCAGCTTGACCTCGCGGTCCGCCGCGAGAATCTTGCGCGCCTCCTGGAACGCCTGGAACGGCAATTGCTCAAACAAGAGGCTGCCCGTCGTCCGGATCGCCTCGCGTCGGCGCCGCGAGCCAATCGGCATTACGCCCTGGTCCAACAGTTGCTGCTCGAGCTCGCGCGGTACGGTATTTGGGTCAAGGTCCGCTTGCGTCAATGGCGGTGTCGTTGTGGTCGCTGCTACAGGGTCCTCCTGAGTCGTCGTCGTGGTCGTCGTCTCGGAGGCGCGGACGGCGCTGCTGCTAAACGTCCGGATGACGCATTGTTGTGCCAATTGCCTCGTCAGCGGCCGTGAGACCGCGCGGCATCCTGACATTGTGATTATCAAAGGATGTGTAATTTCCTTCCGTCGACTTTTGGAGGATTGCTGATGGATGGGAGTCTGGCGTGCCAAAAAAGCTGTTGCACTCCAGCGCCCCACTCAAATCTGCTGGCGGAATCAGGCCGGCCCGGTTTTTCTTGGTGTCACGGTTTTCTAGACCTTTGCTCCGAGTTGCGACAACGACATCAATTCCACGTGCCCGGCGGTCAATCAGCGTTCATTGTGCGTTGAGACTGCCTAAAAGTTGTCTAAAAATGGCGGTCAGAACTACAGGGTGCCTCACCGAGGCTCTGGCAGCGCTGAGGATATCAGCGACCAAGGTCCGTCCCCATCTCCTATTTGACGTCTTGCGACCTGTCTAACCATTCCGCAGCCTGTCACCGCTAGCAAGACCTTCAGTCGATCGATGGCTACCGAGTCGCCTGCGTCCAACATTACGAGATCTGCCTCGACACCCCAGACCATTATTCAATCCTGGAACCCAAGTACGCCAATACCATAACTGTCTCGCCTCCGCCATCCCCCAAACTAACCATAGATCCCTCAGTCGCTACTGTCCCCGTCACCGTCCACAGCTTCCCCGCGCTCGAGCCAACCTCCCTCGAGCAGTGGTCCGTCAACCACCTGTACCTCCCCCTTCGGCGAGACCTTCTCTACAGCGCCGTCGTGTACGAGGGCGACAACACGCGGCAGGGCACCGCCTCGAGCAAGACGCGCTACGACGTGCACGGCTCCCACCGCAAGATCCGCCCGCAAAAGGGTTCCGGCCGCGCCCGCCTCGGCTCCCGCCAGAGCCCGTCCATCAAGGGCGGCGGCAAGACGTTTGGCCCCCACCCCCGCGACTTTGGCACCAAGCTCAACCGCAAGGTCTACGACAAGGCCTGGCGCACCGCTCTCAGCTACCGCTACCGCCGCGGCGAGCTAATCGTATGTGAGGACGGCATGGAGCTCGCCGTGCCCGAGGACTTTGCAAAGGTCGCCCATCACTTCAAGGACGGTCTGCGCGAGGCATACCTGGCAAAATACATGCGTAGCGTCCTCGCGGCGCTGCGGCTCGGCAGCACAGACGGCCGCACGCTCTTTGTCACGGGCAATCGTAGAGACTGGCTGTACGGGGCCATGGAGCAGTTGCCCTCCGAGGGACGTGCTCTGGACCTGCCGGATGTGGATGTCAAGGATTTGCTCGAGACGGGCAAAGTGGTCATGGAGAGGAGCGTGCTGCAGGAGATGATTGAGCAGCATCAGAGCGATCTGGTCAGTCGTATCGTGGTTGGCGGCTTGCCGTTAAAGGGGCCCCAGACTGGTGAGAAGGTGCTATGAGCGTGAGACGGGCGGAGATGAAAACAGCGGGGAAAATAGGAAGCCGCTGCGTTTTAAAGCTGCGCATATTGTACCATATCAAAACTCATGTAGAGTGTATTCTATACCAAATCTGTATACTTGACTTGCTGTATACGGTTTCCGGAATCCGCCATACTGATATACACGTCTACTCTATATCTAAGTTGGGTATCTTGCCTTCTCTCGCGGGAAAGCTCTAGCTGGCTGGGCTACAAGAAACGGCATACGACTATTCATTCGTCTTACAATGCGCCACCAACGAGAGACACAATCCACATGGCGATGCGCACCTTGAGGCCAACCCTGCGCTCATTCGTCGCAAAGTCTTCCCTCGTCATCGCCCGCGCGTGCTCCTGCAGCCACTCCTGCTCGCCCTTGAGCCTGCGCTTCAACCCCACATCACGCGTGACAATGAGCGCGCCGACCTCCAGATCGTGCGAGTAGCTGCGCTTGGTGTAGTTTGAGCTACCAATGACGGTCATCGACGGGCCCACGGCCTCGTCGCCGGGCATGGCCACCCAGAGGCCCTTGGCGTGGTACGTCCAGCCGCCCGACTGGCCAACGGTGCCGTTGCGCCACTCCTTCAGGGTGATGTCGGCGGCGCGCCCGCCGTGGTGCGCGGCGTGCACGAAGCGCTTGGCGAGCAGTGTGTAGGCGTCGGGGAGCAGGCCCGAGACGCCGGGGGAGCGGTAGAAGCCGTTGGCCTCGGGGGCGGCGGTGATGACGACGTTGTGTGACGAAGACGCGGTGGCGAGGAGCAGCTTGGTGAGGGACGGCGCGGGGTTGAAGTAGCCGGCAGTAAAGGTCCACGAGGAGGCGGCGTAGGCCGGGTCGGCGAGGCGCGTGAGGATGCTGGTGATGACGGGCAGCTCGGTGGCCGGATCGGGCGAGGTGGTGATTTGTGTCATCTGCCCGAGAAGGTAGACACGGGTGTCGTCGAGGGTACTGGGGGGACGTGGTTGGCGGTGGTCGGACGGCTGCGGCTGCGGTGCAGTGAGGAGAGGGCGGAGGACGGAGGTGGCTCCGCGGACAAAGGCGCGCGGGTCGTCAAGCGGCGACGACGTGGCGTTGGTGGCGGGCCAGGCGAGAGTGAAGCCGGCCGGCTCGTCAGAGGGTGTAACGAGGAAGCTCAAGGAGGAGACGCCGTGGTGAATGTTGTAAAAGTGGTCAGTGACGCGCTTGGACTTGAAGAGGTGGTATCGGTCCTGGCGGTTGGTAAAGTAGTCGGTGGATAGATTGGCTCTGTGTCGCAGGTTTAGCAGCAAGATCCGTAACCTTTTGTCCGTCAAAGACATACCCGGACAAAATAATCTCGTCGTCCACGCCGTAGAGCTTCATGTGCTGCAGACCCCAGCCCTCGTTGATGCGCTTGGGAATGTACTTTTTGCGCAGGCCCGTCAGGTTCGGCGTGTGGTACATGCGAATCTCGACACGGTCCGCTCCAAATTCCGCCACCAGCGGTGCCAGCAGCGAGGCGCAGGAAGGTTCGGGCGCCTCGCGCGTGCCGCGGAGGCAGTCGGTCAGAATGCTCAGCTTGAGCTCTGGGTTGAGGCGCAGCGCTTCCTGAAGTGTCTCGATGAGCTCACGCTCCGACTTGCCAATATAGAGCGTCGACAGAAATATACGGCTCTTGGCATTTCGTATGCGCTCCTACACATGGTCCGTTTCATTAGCGGGATTGTGCCTGTCATCGCAAGCAGCTCATCTCCTTGCCTTGAGAGTTTCGTAAAACTCGCTCGGTGTTTTGAGGATCTGGATCTGGTCACCCCGTAGGTCGACGCTCGGAGCGAGCTTGTCAAGCTCATTCACAAAAGGCGCCAGGATGCCGGTTTTGCTGGCCGCTTGCGTGGGCGCACCGGGTGATGTCGCATAGTGTCGTGCCTGGGCTCTTGCGACGGAGAGCTGTGCAGGTCGCGATTGGAGGCGTGCGCGGGCAACGCATCGACAACAGCTTCGCGCAAACATTCTGCCTTCTTCATACGTAGGAAACCTCGACACAGAAGCTTTTCCACCGCCCAACAATGACAAACAGCAGCCCAATGGCTTCGCGATGATGAAACAATTCAAAAGTCGCCAGAAAGGGTAAAGACCACCCAAAAGGTACGTTAGCTATAACGCGGCTATGATTGGCTTTGTGACAGTGTAAAGTGGGTAGTTCGATGCCGAAGTTAAGCCGCCATTTCCAACTGTAGCAGCATCATCTCAACCAGACCTCTCGATCTCCTGCGCACGATTTATCGGATTGCTTCGCCAACACTGCAGCCATGTCGACCATTCCGCGTACGCTGCGCAACATTCGCAAGGTTGGAATCAAGGTATGACGCGGACCTGGGCAATGCGCCCGCACAAGCCCACCAATTGAATCGGACAGGACAAGACCGGCTGACTTTCAACAGGACTACTTGGTTCAGATGTGGGTATGTAAACGACCTCGACCCGACGACAACACGACGAAACGAGATGGAAATATTGAATCGATTGCTAATGACGGCCTGTTGGGTTTTTCGCATGTTTAGTATATCGGTACGGTCTATCCCCATCCCCGATCCGCCACCGGCGAGAATCGACGTTCTGCCGACAGATGGATCGAACCCCAGCTAACAATAGGGTTCTCTTTTCTTCTTATTTGATAGGTGACACAAAGGCCGGAACCTACATGGGCAAGGACCGCGCCGGCAACAAGTTCTTTGAAAACGGCGAGGAGCTGCCCCTGCGCACGCGCTGGGTCCAGTACGCCCAGCACGACTTTGACGCCGCCCAAATCGAGCCCGGCTGGCACGCCTGGATGAGCTACGCCGTTGACACCGTGCCCGGCGAAGACCCCCTCCTGACCGCCGGCACCCGCAAGTTTGAGCCCGCACTGCCCAAGCCGAATTATACGCAGACGCGTGGTGCTTTAAAAACCTACAACACGTGCGTAATTTTCCCGACAGAGGGTAGAAAAGAGGGGAGAATGCTAACGGGGTGGGATTTAGTACCAAGAGCAAGCTGACTGCTTGGGAGCCTGTCGCTGCGCCGAGATCATAAGTCGTAATGCGAGCGGAAAGGGTTGTTTATTGCTTGGCAGGAGGATGTGTACATATTACAGAGGTAGAGCTGGGACCAATTCACTTTTGTCAAAACCCAAACAGAGAGTCTGTCTTTGCATCACATGGTCGTTGCAGACCTGTGTGAACAACATTAACTTGAACCAATGGGCCGGAAAGAACCTAAACTCGATGAAAACTAAAACTCGGGCAATGCATTGCTCCGACCAGAGGACACCTCATCTACAACAATTTACCCAAGATCTGGCTATGACAAGAAAAGCTCTAGCTGGTAGGGAAACAACAAAATCACGCACTTCTAAATCGACATCATCTACTGCTTGGACTGGAGCGCTGTCTTGATGGCTGTGTATATTGTTAGCATTTGCTGGCGGTATACCAAGAGGAGAAGGAACCATACCTTCGCAAGAATCCTTGGCGTCGCCAAACAGCATCTTTGCATTGGGCATGTAGAACATGGGGTTCGGCACATCAGCTGCACATCTCGTTAGCACGTACAGTCTCCAAGATCCGCAGCGCACAACTCACCGTAGCCGCTGGCCATGCCGCGCTTCATGATAACCACCTGCTTGCTCTTCCACGCGTGCAGAACGGGCATGCCCTCAATAGCGCTGCCCTTTTCCATGGCAATTGGGTTGACCGTGTCGTTGGCGCCAATTACAACCGCCAGGTCCGTGTCGGAAAAGTCGTCGTTGATCTCGTCCATTTCCAGGACAATGTCGTAGGGGACGCTGGCCTCAGCGAGCAGCACGTTGCACTGGCCGGGCATGCGGCCGGCGACGGGGTGGATGGCAAAGCGCACCGTGATGCCCTTGGCGCGCAGTATGGAGACGATTTCGGAAATAGCATACTGCGCCTTGGCGACAGCCATGCCATAGCCGACCACCAGAATAACAGACTCGGAGTTGAGCATCGCGTCGGCCAACTCGTCAGTCGATGTCTGGATCACCTCGCCTTGTGGTTTGTACTCTTGTACCTCTGTCGGCGTCGACAGACCGCCAAATAAGACATTGGTCAGGGATCGATTCATGGCCACGCACATCACATAGGACAGGATAGAACCGGACACGCCTATCAGAGCCCCCACCGATGTTAGGAGGGGGTTGTCCAACATGAAGCCTTCTGCTACGAGGGCAAAGCCAGAGTAGGCGTTAAGCACGGTAATGACGACGGGCATGTCAGCACCACCAATGGCTGCCGTGGTAGTGTAGCCCTTGACAAAGCTTAGGACCGCGTTGGCAGTCAACGCGCCGGCCGCAATCAGCGGCGCGCCGGGGGCCATAGTGACAAAGGCACCCATGGTAGCAATATTAGAGGCCAAGAGACCACCGTTAATAAAGTGTCGTCCCGGTAAGATCTTGGGCTTTGAAGACATTCTGCCAGCCAGTTTCATAAATGCAACAATGGAGCCAGTAAAGGTGATGCCACCTAGCTGCTGTTAGAGGAAACAATGAAGCAGATATGAAAGGGGGAGGGATGACGTACCAATCAAAACGCCAAGGTAACCAGTTACCATGTGCAAGGTGGAAATGTCTGAGATGCCAGCCATGACACTGCCGATACTGGTCAGGACAGCGGCGAGACCGACAACGGAGTGTAGGGCAGCAACGGTTTGTGGGAGATCAGTGGGAGTAATGCGCTTTCCAATTAAGGCACCTGAAAGAGGTCTGGTCAGGCTCGGTTTTCTCTCTCTCATCATGCTTGTGCGAAAACTTACCAGCAAGAATACCAATGGAGGCCAGAGCACCAAACTGGGTCAGCACTTCGGGAGAGAAGCCCACGGCGAGCAAGCTAGCGAGGACACCAGAAGAAACACCAAGCATGCCCAGCATGTTGCCCATACGGGCAGTGGCTTGCGAAGCCAGGCCAGAAATTGAGCCAATGCAGAGAACGGATGAAGCAAGGTAGCCAGCCTGGACTAGGCCGGCAGCACCTGTGGAAGCAGCGGCGAGGAAGCCACCGCCAAACACGACAGCGGGGACGGCATACAGCCACGGGTACTCGGGAGGGTCAGTAGGACCTACATCGCCATGTCAGTTTGTGTAGCAAGGCATTCAAGAAACAGACCTACGCTTAAACATGTCGAGCATGCGCTTGGTGATGACGAATCCACCGCCAACATTGACAAAGGCCAGCAATACACTCAGAGCACCAAGAGTCTGGGGAATGGTGCCCGGGAGGTAACCTCCACCGAGAATGAAGAGACCACCAACACCAACCATGCCGGAAATGGCATTAGTGACACTCATCAGAGGCGAGTGCAGCGCAGGGGCCACGCCCCAGACGACGCGATATCCGATCAGACTGGCCAGCGCAAACGTGAAGGCGTTGGACATGAAGAGCGGCCCGGTAAACTTGCCCAACGCCAGCACAGAGGCCATGCCGCCAGTGACGAACCCGACCTCGCGCGACTTTTGCTGCCAGGGTGTGAGCGCTACGGGCTCGGGGACAACCTCGGCCGCAACAGGCTTTGCGGGGGCGGGAGGAGGCGCGGGGCGAGGAGCGGGAGGTAGAATCTCACCCTTTTGGGTGACAATGGCGCCGCGGACAACCTCGTCGGAAAGATCAACGCCGAACGCTTTCTCCTGCGGGGTCATGGAGAGCAAAAACTTGGTGATGTTGTTGGAGTACAGAGTCGACGACTGTGTGGGCAAACGCGAGGGAAGATCAGTATAGCCTGAGTGGGTTGTTAGTTGATTTTCTCAAGTGAGGCATCTTGTTGACGTACCAATGACTTTGACGTCGTTGTAGGTCACAAGTTCGCCCTGTTTGGTAGCTTCGCAGTTGCCTCCGGCTTCGGCAGCCAGATCAACAATGACACTTCCGGGCTTCATGACATCAAGCATGTCCATCTTGATCAGTTTGGGGGCAGGCTTTCCCGGGATGAGGGCAGTGGTAATGATAATATCCACCTCCTTGGCCTGATCCTTGAAAAGTTTCATCTCGGCTTCGATAAACTCCTTGCTCATTTCCTTGGCGTAGCCGCCGGCGCCGGAGCCATCTTCCTCGATTTCGACTTCGATAAACTCGGCGCCGAGGGACTGGACCTGCTCCCGCGCAGCGGGTCTGGTGTCGAAGCCGCGAACAATGGCGCCCATGCGACGGGCCGTGGCAATGGCGCTGAGACCAGCGACACCGGCACCAATAACCAGAACCTTGCAAGGCGGGATCTTGCCGGCAGCAGTCACCTGGCCAGTGAGGAATCGGCCAAAGACGTTGGAGGCTTCCAGCACAGCCTTGTAACCGGCAATGTTGGCCATGCTACTAAGAGCGTCAAAGACCTGGGCGCGAGAGATACGGGGAATCATGTCCATGGCGAAGCAGGTGGCATTACGGCTCGCAATTTTTTTGACAAGCTCCTTGTTTTGCGCAGGCTGAAGTAGCGAGATGATGGTCTGGTTTTCTTGAATGGAGTCGACCTCTTGCAGAGACGGACCGCGGACTTTGAGGACAATGTTGGAGTGAGACCAGATGGCGGAGGCGTCGTCGACGAGGGTGGCGCCGGCGGCTTCGTAAGCGGAGTCGAGAAAGTCAGCGGCAGCGCCGGCGCCGCGCTGGACGAGGACCTTGGCATAGCCTTTCTTAAGCAGGACGGCGACGTTGGTGGGGGTGAGGGCTACGCGTCGCTCGCCGGGAAAGGTCTCCTTGGGGACGCCGACGCTGAGCTGGGCATATGGGGTAGTCTGCGGCAGGACAACTGTCGAGTACTTCTTTGGAAGTGGCGGAATGGACGCGTTTACCGAGACATGGCGGACGAGGGCGACGGGCTTCGCAGCGACGGGTACAGAGGCGCGCTGAGCGGTGAAAGCCTTTAAGGTGGTGAGGTATCTGCGGCTGGTGCTCACCAGCAGTCTTCCATCTGCACGGAAGAGTTGACATTAGCAATTGAAGTAGCAATTGACAAGAGCAATTGTCATGGCTGAGGCATTTGTTGCGTCAAGCGCGAGTTGCGAGAGAAGAAAAGAAAGTGAACTTGTCAATTGTTCATACCTCGGAGGCCGATGCGGCGGGCAAGTCGAGCAGGCGCGGCGGCAGTAGAGGACGAGGAGAGCTCGGAAGCCAATGGGCGCAGGAAATGGGACGCCATTGCTCTAGACGACACTCATCTGCGGCAGCTTGCTTTCTGTGCGCGAGAGAAGAGAAAGCTGGCGAGGGTCCGGGCCGACGATTGGTGTAGACGGCAGATGGCCGATGGAGATCTTGAGTCACCGATGGCGGAGCTCCAACTGTGGATGCGATCTCCGAGTAGCTGCCGGAGTTGCGAGGTAGGGCGCGCAAAAGGAAAAGAAGCCGAGCAAGGTAGGAAAGGGAGAGAATGGGACAGGTTGAGAAACAATGGACAAAACAAGAGGGAGCAAAAAAACAAAGTACAGACAGAGGAGGGGAAATTATCCGGGCCAGGGCGACAAGTCGTCTCGAACGAGCTAGTAGGGCGGCAGAGGTAAAATAGAGGTGCGGCTGTACCTAACTAAGCTCTGGTGGTGGCTGGCAACTCCAAGTACTAAGTTACCTGTCATTGGCGTGATTTTGTTTGGAGACGGCGTCGGTGCGGTCCCATTCCCGCAGACTCATGACGCGAAACTACTGCAGCTGCGGCGCCAGCGGTAAGGCAACGCAATGTTACATGATGCTGGGTTAGGTTGGTACTTTGTCGGAGGCGTCCGAGGCTGCAACCATCCCATTCCAAGACTTCGGCAGCCAGCTTCTGCTTCCTTGCCAAACTTGCCTGCCAAGATTCAGGTTGTTGTTGCTTGTGCGGGGCTCGAGGCAGGATACATTACCTAGGTATACATTACAGCGGGCTGTAGCGCCTCGGCCGCACGTTTTAGTGCTCTGCCGTCGCTGGGAGTCACCGCAAGTGGGGGCACCTGCCGCGCTAAAATCTGGGGGTGGGACACCTGTACCCCTACCTGATAAAAAAGAGGTCATCGTGAGCAACCCGCTCCCAGACGGGCCGAGATGGCATCATCAGGCAGCTATTTTTGCCAGAATCCAAAGTGTATATGAGGTGTTTTCCGTTCTCAAGAAGAGAAACACTAATATTCAGCATCGTAGCTCACGGCTGTATTATTGAGCAAGAGGGCCATGCTCGGCCGAAGCTGGTGTAATAGAAAAAACAATAGTATCTCTTGCTTCAATCTGAAAACAATAATTGCAGATTTTCTACTAGTTACCGTACATGCCGTAGAACTG
Source organism: Beauveria brongniartii (assembly GCA_030782485.1). Lineage (NCBI taxonomy): Eukaryota > Fungi > Ascomycota > Sordariomycetes > Hypocreales > Cordycipitaceae > Beauveria > Beauveria brongniartii. Next base: position 53,993 of record JARJPP010000465.1, read on the forward strand.
CGGCGCGGGGTACATTCTGTTATTAATAAAATTGGCAGTTCACCTGCAAGTATTCCCTTGTTTAGCCTGGTCGGGTGCACACGCGCCGACGCCACGCACCATCCCACTGTCTCCATGCACATGGACTACAAATACGGCCGAGTTCAATCAATGCTTGGGTTGGGTAACCACACTTCAGACTTCTTTATTAATAGAAGTTGCTAAAAAGATAAAAAGGTCCAGCTCAGCGAGCCAACGAGTGTAGAGAAGGGTAAATGGTGCAGCTGTATCCGTATTCGTCTCAGATTCGGCTGCTTCAGTCATAGCAAGGTAATTTTGAACGTTTCGTTTCGTAGGCTTCTGATTTTTTTCCCAATGAACCAAACAAGATTGAGCGACGCTCATCTCCCAACTCAACGACACTATTTATGACTCACTGGATAGCACGGCGTCTCGCAGCGCCCTCTGAAATCCGGGCCGACGTTGAGGCACTTGTCGCAGCCGCACATGAGGTCCAGGTCCGTGCCGACCTTCTGGTCCGCCTCCTTGCAGAGGCAAATAAAGACGGCATTCTGTACATTTGTCAAGGGCTTGTCACTGGGGCAGGACGCATTCGGGGTGCTGCAGTACGCCTCCGTGAGTTGCTTATCGGTCCACGGCGTATCTGTCGTAGTTGCTTTGTTAGCCACAAACTTCTTTTTTGCATTCATTTGTAGGATTTTGGAAAGGGTCAGAATTACTCATTGCCTTGAGCACCGAGGCGCAGTAGGTGTAGCCGCACTCGCAGGTGGCCCCCTTGGGCTCCGGTGCTGGGCTCTTGGACGGCGAGGGTACGGGCGAAGACGTCGCCGGTGGCGGCGGTGGTGGTGGTGGTGGTGATGGCACCGGCGGCGCACCTGGGGGAGCAGACGGCGTCGACGAGTTTCGGGCCGATGCGGGAGACTGCGGCTTGCCCAGGACGAGCAGCGCAAATGGGATGGCGTGCCAGATCTGCATGGTTGCTGCGTGTAAGACGAGGGACCTAGCCGAGTTGTTCTTGTAGGCCAAAGTCTCAGAGGATGATCCTACTGGTATTTATACTGGAACTCCATTCTTCTCCATTATGATGTGGAATTGTAGTTTCTTTGCCATAATTCTGGCTTAACAGTACAGGTGTTCGTGAGCTTTCGCTGTGGTCCTTTCGAGCAACCGACGGCCTAGCTGAACCAGAGTGTTGCAAGCAGACAAATGATTGGCAAACACTTCTGTCAGGTTCAACAATGACACAGAGGGGCGAGTTGACGTTGTCCTCTTCGGGATTTTATTTGACGAAAGACGAAAGTTGAGATTTGACTTTCGCCAGTCACCTACCTTTGACGTACGTGCGCCATGACATGCTACTGTCCAAGGCTCGGTGTAGGGTTTGAAACTGTTTTCTCTAAGAAATACGGGATGCAATTGGACTTCGATGACTAGAGCTCCCAGCCAGAATAAACAAATTGACCTTATAGGTCCTGGTTTTTCGGGATTATCACCTCTAGCATGCGACCGAAAAGCTCACATTGTAGTTGTACATATAACCTTCCGGGTAACTGTACCTACCTACTTACTGACCGATGCGAAATTGCCCCGCGCTGTCGGAGCTCCGCAGGTACCCCGCCCCCGCGAGCAACCGACCTCGAGAAAAAAAACTCCAACCAACACTTTTTTGCTACGACCTGTCGATCGGTGTACGAATCGCAGACAGACACACATACACACATACACGCACACAGAAACACAAACACGAATCACAGACTCGAAACAAAGACACACGCAACGCCATGTCAGAAGGACCCGAGGCCAACGTCATCCGAGTCGGCACGCGCAAGTCGCCGCTGGCCATGGCGCAGGCCTACATTGTCGTCGACGCACTGCGGGCGGCGCACCCCTCGCACACATTTCCCATTGACAGCATGACGACGACGGGCGACCGCGACCAAAACACGGCACTGTACAACTTTGGCGGCAAGGGCCTGTGGACGTCGCAGCTCGAGGACAAGCTCGTCCGCCGCGAGGTGGACATTGTGGTGCACTCGCTCAAGGACATGCCGACGGAGCTGCCAGACGGCCTGGTGCTCGGCTGCGTCACCAAGCGCGGCGACCCGCGCGACACGCTCGTCATCAAGAGGGCGCTCGCCGAGAAGCACGGCTGGAAGACGCTCGCAGACCTGCCACCCGGCAGCGTCGTCGGCACCAGCAGCATCCGCCGCATCGCCCAGCTGGCCCGCCGCTACCCGCACCTCACCTTCAAGGATCACCGGGGTAACATCAACACGCGCCTGCAGAAGCTCGAGGATGACGCCGAGTTGTCGGCCATCATCCTCGCCGCCGCTGGTCTACAGCGCATGGACTTTGGCGACCGCATCGCGCAGTACCTCGACGCCGACGGCGCCGGCATGCTGCACGCCGTGGGCCAGGGCGCGCTGGGCATCGAGTGCCGCACGGGGGACGCGCGCGTGCTCGCGGCGCTGGCCAAGCTGAAAGACACGCCCACGACGTTGGCCTGCCTGGCGGAGCGCAGCCTGATGCGCTCACTCGAGGGCGGGTGCAGCGTGCCCATTGGCGTCGAGACGTCGTGGCTCGGCGACGGGCGGCTGCGGCTGCGGGCAACGGTGGTGGCGGTCAAGGGAGATAAGGCGGTCGACGCCGACGAGGCAGAGGTGGTGACGACCGAGGAGGCGGCCGACGAGTTTGGCAAACGGATTGCGCGGGACTTGGTCGCGCGTGGCGCAGACGAGATCCTCAACGCAATCAACGAGGGCAAGGCGGTACAGGCAAAGCAAGCGGAACAGGCCGCGCAAGCTGCTCAGTAGCGTACGACATGCGGGGAAAAAATATCGTGGTTTAGATGGGATGATGCCATGAGACAAATTGAGACTTCAAGTACAGAGATGAAGAGGAAAAGAAAAACGCCGTTCATGACCCGACAATTGCTGCTCGAGATGGTCCATCTCCTGCGAGGACGTATATAATAAACAAAGCTGGTAAAAAAAGACTGACATCACGTTATGATACACCGCTTTTATTCTCTTCTTGGAGTGACCCTGCCAGGTTGAACTGCCCCAAACATGTTTTTATAAATCAATTCCGTGTTGAGCAGAAAAAGCAAATGGCAAACCGGTGTGATTTGGTCGTGGTATCACTCAGTGGTGTATTTCCTGAGCGACAGCCAAACCAAATCGGCGAGCCTTGGCACACTTTGTCACACAGCCTAAGCCAAGCAACCATTCAACCATTGTATTCCCTGCGCTTCTCGCCTCGTCATCCCATTCGCACCAAATGAAGCAAGGCGAACAAAAAAGCAACTCCTCCCACATGTAGTTCTTTTTCCCTCTTTACTCCGAGTCGGTAAAGTCCTTGTAGGCCTGGGCATTCATGAGCTCGTCGGCCTGGTTAGCGCCCGCCTCGTCGAGCTCGACCTTGACAATCCAGCCTCCGTTGTTGGAGTCGTCTTCGGGGACCTTGTTGATGGTGGCGGGCTTCTCCTCGAGAAGCTTGTTCCCTTCAGTGACCCTGCAGCGGACGGGGGCGTTGATGTCGCTGGCCGACTTGACCGACTCGACGGCGCCGAAGGCATCGCCCTGCTCAATGAAGTCGCCCGTCTCCACGGGGAGCTCGACGTAGACGACGTCGCCGAGCTGCTCGGCGGCGTACTCGGTGATGCCAATGACGGCCGTTTTGCGGTCGGCCGACATTTCAATCCACTCGTGGTCCTTGGTGTACAGTTTCTCGAGGTCTAGCGAGGGCAAGGATTGTGAGCGAGGAGCAAACACGACGGACGTGGCAAGAAAATGGAGTCGAGGGAGGGTGTGAGAGGTTGGGTTCTATATGAACATACTCAAGCGAGAGGTAGTGAAGCTGCGGACGATAGGGCGGGCAGTCATGGGAGTCGAGCGGGCAGCGAGGCGCATAGCCGCGGGACGAGCGAGACGGAGGACAGAGGCCATTGTGGGTGTGCGTTTGTCGCGATGAAAGACGAATCGGATCAAGAAGACGATGGCGAATCAGGCGAGCAAGACTGGCAGGAGATGAGCAATGACAACAGCGATGCGATGGTGACGAGAACGTGGAAAAAAGGACCAAAGTTTGGAAAAGAAACGAGAGTGGCCTGTTACGGGTTTGGGATGGCGCTCAGAATTGGTTAGGGCGCTGCAAAAAGCTGAAGCCGGTCCCCTCCGGCGCCCATACAAGGGGGCCGGTCCGCGCTACCAGAGGGCGCTGCAGGCGGACTGCGGAGTGCTGGACTGGGCAACAGAGAACCACAAGCTGGTCCACAGCAACATGGGCGATGAAAAGCGGAAACTCTGGAGAGCTGTGTCCAATCAGACAATCAAAAACATAATTGCCCCGCAGCAGAGAGCTACCTTGTGGTTCTTTTTACACATAGTTTTACTACAACGATTGGGTAAACTGAGCAGAGCTTGTAATACTTGGCAAAGAGCGGAAACTTTTAAAAGGGAAAAAAAAATTAGAAAGTGGTGGGAATTTTACAAAATGTAGAGAAAGCTATTTTGTATAATTTGAAGCCAGTGGTAGATGCAATTGCTATTAGTTCAACACGTAATCAAGATGGCTGTTGCAGGTCGCCCATGACGCTGCCTTATCTGTACTTACCTTTGGCAACCCAGCGCACGTACAAGTTTGCAGCGACGTCGGAGGTCTCCAGTCGCCTTGCCAATGTTATTAACCTGTCATGCCGTTAGTACAAGGCACTGTGCGCACCACAACGGCGCCCCTGCCGTTTGCCTAGCATGCGAGCGTAAGCAACGGCCGACTGATGCGTTTCATACGGATTGCAGGTCAAATTCACAACGTTGCCAGCCTTGTGAGACGGCGTGCTGATCTTGATTCGCCCAGCATGGTGCATGGGGCTACAAGCAGGGAATGGCCCTGTAACTGTCCATTGTGAGAAAATGTTTCGTTTCAAACAAGAAGATCGGGACAAGAACAAAAACTCAAGAGGGGATTGAAGTACCATGCTTGGACGCTTCTGCGCATGATTGCGCTCTGTCACCAGCCTCAGCGTTTGGTGGGCGGAACTACTTAGTTATCTGACACGTAGCGTATCTTTTATAGAGCTTCATTCCGTCAGAGCCTCTCTCTCCAATTCTCTAAAGTATTTGGTGGCTGGTACTGGGTTGACAATTTGGGCAATGCTTCCTGGTAAAGGACTAGACCCAATCAACTGAAGATATCCTGACCAGAGTCGTGCTTTGCATTCAAATTGACACTGTGAGCAATGTTCAGACGGGAGGTTTGACGTCTCCTGAGCGCATGTCGTCTGCCCTCACTGCGAGGTGGCGTTTGGCATCGTTGAAGCCCTCGAGGCGGGTATAGCCGGGTCATCGTCATCGCATACAACGACTCAACGCTCACGGACGATGCAAGAGCGATTGGCTAAACGGTCCGATCCGAAGGCAGTCGCGCACATGGCATCCCGCTGGCTGCATTTCGTCTTCTGGACGCGGCGCTTGGCCTGCGCTGCCGGGGTCCGGCCCCTCTAAAATTCCGGGTCCTTTTCAGGTCGCGCGCCAGCCCACCGCCCGAACTGCAGTCTTGCATCACAAGCAATCAAAGAAACCCACTAGCAATATTCATTACTCTTGCAGATTCACTTGTTCTTCTTCTTGTGCATTTCATACAATCAAATTCGCTGCAAAAACATTCGTCCTCGCCGCTTGTCTCGATCGCGGCCCACGTTTCGATCCTCGATTCGCTTGCAGCCCGCGCGGCTACCCAACAGCCCTCCTTGCACACCTGCTCTCTCTCCCCTCGTCTCTTTGTCTTGACGAATACCACCACCACCACCCCCCGCACATAAACAACACCATCACGTCGCCATGGAGACTGATGATGTACCTCCCGTGACACCCCAAGAAAACCTCGACGATACGCTTGGAGACCTCGGCAGCTCGCCGCAGGTAGTAGCCTCATCACACCACCACCCTCACCACAACAACGGCGCACTCGAGCACGAGCCACAATCACCGAGCGGGCCATTACACCAGCAGCAGCAGCACAGCGACGACCCGGCGGCTACGCGGTACACGCCCCCTGTGCCCGGTAACAGCGGTGGTGGCAGCGCACCGCAGTCGGCAGCGCCGGGGTCGCGAGCTGGCAGCGAAATGTCGAACCAGTCGTCGTCGCAGCACCATGGCGCACACGGCGACTATGGCGGCAGCCGCCAGGGCTCAGGCGAACCCGCGGCGTCCAATGGCCGCAACCACGTCGTCATCAAGGTTGGCATGGTCGGCGACGCTCAGATCGGTAAGACGTCGCTCATGGTCAAGTACGTCGAGGGCAGCTGGGACGAGGACTACATCCAGACGCTCGGCGTCAACTTTATGGAAAAGACCATTTCGATCCGCAACACCGAGATTACCTTTTCCATCTGGGACCTTGGCGGTCAGCGCGAGTTTGTCAACATGCTCCCGCTAGTGTGCAATGACGCCGTCGCCATCCTCTTCATGTTTGACCTCACGCGCAAGAGCACCCTCAACAGCATCAAAGAGTGGTATAGGCAGGGTCGTGGCTTCAACAAGACGGCAATTCCCATCCTGGTCGGCACAAAGTACGACCACTTTGTCAACTTTCCGATCCAAGATCAGGAGGAAATTTCCAATCAGGTAAGTCTGCGAATTGCTCGTCCAATCGGTTTGTATCCGCGTCAATGGCTGACAATATGCAGGCGCGACGTTTTGCCAAGGCGATGCGAGCCGCTCTCATCTTTTCCAGTACCAGCCATAGTATCAACGTGCAAAAGGTAGCTATTGTACCACCATCTGAAAGACCTTTGCTAACGCAACGCTCCCAGATCTTCAAAATCGTCCTATCCAAGGCCTTTGATCTCAAGTGCACGATTCCCGAAATCGAAAACGTCGGCGAGCCGCTACTCCTATACCAATCAGTCTGATTCGACGAGCTGTTGGGAGCCTTCTACAACGTAGACAGGTGGAAACTGCGACTTCTACGTCGCTGTGTAGCCCAAGGTCGCGTAGCGTTACATGATGCTCGAAGCTGTGTTAGCATACACGACACTCTTTTTTTTCCTTTGACGCCGATTCTCATACTGCAGAAGCAATATTGAACTGGGGCTTATAGAGGATACTGTATATTAAAAAGAGCGTTCTCACTGGTGGGCCCTCTGACATGTTCCTCGGGAAGGAACACAAACCCTTCTTTTCTTTCTTTTTCTGTTTCGATTTTCTTGACGGCTTGTTGAGACGCCTATATGCCCATGTCTTGGCGGCTTTCATCGTCGTGGCCACCTGGCCAGAGACTTGCCTGGGGCCCCATACTGTGGGAGTTGGACTATAGCACAGACACTGGAAGACGAAACCGAGTGCGTAATAATTGACTCGCCGAGGTTGGGGACAGGCTACGGTAAGAGTACCAGCTATGTGTCCGAGAAGACACTTGACATTGGCTGTACCTCGACAGAGCAGAATACAAAAAAAAGTCTAATAAAGTCAAATCTTATAAGCAAAGCCACCGGCTAACGTTATAGGTTGGACATGTGATGCACTGATAAAAGCACGGGTGACGGAAAATACGTGACATGTGAGACTAAAGACATGAGGCAGGCGCTTATTGTCTTATCAAGTATCTGTCCAAATCGGTCTCGCTTTACACAAGTCGATCCCCCTCACTCGATAGTAACCTCTTTATATAAATCGAAGACCCTTTGGGAACTATATTGAATAGCATGGCTAATGTTCACTAGCTAGGTCTATGTAAGTGCTTCTATTAACTATGTTTGCCTTCCTAGCCGCTTGTTATTCTACTACTACTTTGGCTAGATGGGATATGATGAATTGAAGTTAACTTATGTTAGGGAATCTTATCTAGAAGCTTCCTAGAATGTGAGGTAGCTGTAGCTGCCGTATACGGCTGCTAAGCTTGAAAAGCAGATTGACTGTCAATTACGTGGCAGATGGAGCTTCGTGGATGTTGACGGGCTTGTAGCTGCTACAATTCACTACACAACATATGAAGCTCATTCGTGCGCCAATAAAACAGTTGACTTTTTAGCTATGGAGGTGCTGGAGCAAGCAGCTACATATTTTTAAGATAAGATAAGAGTATAAGCAGGTAGCAGGCTTGCAGGCTTGTAGGCTTGCAAGAGATGTTGGCCCAATTCGAGGCAATGCTTCTCACCGCCCATCAAAACGGCTGGATTCAACATTTAGCAGCCGGGAGGGCACTGATCACAGCCGTCCGGACCCTTGACGAACTTCTCGCAGCCCTCCATTCTGAAACAGGACTATGATGCAGAAAGTCGTTAGCATTTCTCATAAATGGGATCAGTTGATCCTCAAGGCCGAATGGGAAATGATTCTTCCTACCAGGTCTGGGCATTCTCTAGTCCTGGGCCGACCGAAGTCTTCACCAAAAGGTCCGATGCAGACCGTACCCAAAGGTCCAAGAATGGCCTTGCCCTGGTCGCATCCGTCATCTTCATCATCGGGGAAGCTGAAGCCCTGCGGCATGGCGACGGCCAAGCCGACGAGGAGAGAGGCGAAAAGGAACTGAGCTTGCATTTTGATTGGCAATCAGAGTAAGTAAAGATCTCGGTAGAATGGAGCAATGTTGGTCGTTAGAAGTGTGTTGAGCTTTTGTCTGTCTGTGTTTGAACAGATCCTTTGGAGGTGTGGTCTCTAGAGCTCTTTATATGCTTCTCATCTCTTGTGCGTTCATTTCTTCATCCACTATTCTCCTATAAGAGTGCTTCACTATCTGCTTTGAAACTTCATTGAACTTTGGATCCATAGCCTGTCTCGTGGGTTCTGATGAGTCAAACCCAGTAACACGTAGCATGTTCATTTGCAGAGTCGTCATCTGGGGCTGTTTTAAAGGCTTAGCCCGTCCGTGAATACTGGGTAAATTGCTTATATGCCGTAGCTTTCGCGTCCAATGCAGGTACTCCCACTGCCCACATTTATGTCATGCTTCTTTACGTACTGCTGTCACGGACTATGCCGACAGCTTAGACAATGGCTTGATTCTCAATTGACTCGTTATTACGGCGTTACTTCTCATGGTAACTTCACCACCTGGGGACCGCTCTACCCTAATACTTTTATATTGCACATAAGGATCGTGTAAGCCTCCATGATTAGTCTCTTTTAAGAGGGTGAAGGAGCACAAGAGACCTATGAGGCTTTGATTTTGCCTACTCTTTCCCAGCTCCTAGTCAACCCGTACTAGCCAACATGGTGGCAGGGATTCAGATTCAGGGATTCAAATTCCAGTTCACGACTCACAGCTGGCAAGGTTTTATACTACAAGACTAGGGGGCAAACAATCCATCAGCTCTCTTGGGCGAGTCAAGTGTGACAGAACTAGATTCGTTCTTTCCCTGAAGTTGCTGGAGGAATGGTGTTTACAAATCGATGTCGAAATAGCACTTTAACCTGACTCGTTAGTTTTCGGGGCAGTTAGTGTAGGCGTCGGAGAGCAGGGCCAAACGCTGGGGGAGCGGTAGAAGCTGTTAGCCGTGAGGGCGGCGGTGATGAAGAAATCTAGTATTAGAAAATCAAAGTTACACAAGTGTAAAACAAGGGAAGATGCAAAAAACTTTACATTTTTGTAGCTAGACTTTCAAGTGCCAATCTACGCCCAGCTGGCACAGTTGTAATTGTTGTCTGGGCCCCAGAGTAGAAAGTTTCATCAACTTGGTCACGACATTGGTACATCTCCCCACACCAGCACTCGGTCCTCATAACACTCGGTCCCGAGAATATATGCAACAAATAAATTCTTGTCCTTGTTACTGGTATGGATCCCTCAAGGGTTGGACTGCAGCCTTGTTAGTTGTCAAAAATAGGGCGCACTCACAGCCACCAGACATGCGCCTTAGTACGTATGCCATGGCCGCCAACGCTCACGTATATGAGTTCTGTTTGGCTCCCGACAAGGATTTCTCTAGTCTCACACCTTACCTGGTCGTGTTGGAACTTGGAACCCTGAATAACTCCACCTACATCAACTACAACATTAGGCATGGAACAGCTCGTGGCCACAGCTATATCTCCTCTCATCAACATATCCTCGTCGGCTTTACCGTCCGTCTCGGTTTCAGTCCTCTTTCACCGTAGCTCTATTATAAGCGGTCGTATGGAATCCGACTCCTTTTCTGGAACATGGCGCAACTTGCGTATTACTTGCGGTGTTTTGTTCTTCTTCACTCTTTTGTTTCGACACGACGCTCAATGCTATCACCGAGCGCATAGAAAATCGGCACGCTTGGTCCTACGTGCTCTTGATTTATCCACAGATACAACCAGACCAAAATTTCCCCGGCAAAATTCTTGTAGGACCCCACAAACCTGAATTTTAAGCATTTGAAGTCCTGCGGTTAGTCCCACCATGCATTGTCGCGGAAGCCCTCTTGTCTTCAGGGTGACGATAGCTTGCCATGGTTTGAGAACCCTGTTACAAGAATATCTCTTCTAGTTGTAGTGGAGCTTAATACGAAGCAAATTCCAGTGTTGTGCTCTCCCTCTACCTGGCCGTGCTGGTGTTGGTGCTGACTCTCTAGAAGGCAAATGGCAGCCAACAGTGACGAACAAACCTACAGTATTGTCGATCCTTCTGTAGTTCCCCCGATATATGAGAAGATAGCTTCTTACAGATGGAGCTCTAATTATCAGTACTTCCGTTTAAAGTCCAGTTCACGGAGAAGATATCAGTTGACGTGCGCATGGCACCATGCATTAGCAACCTGCACCCGCGACACACCTTGATCCATAAGGAGTTGGAAAAGCTCATCAGCCCGGCAATCCCTCCGTGTGATTAGCGTCTCATCAAAGGGAAACATCAATTTCTCTGACAAGGTCAATATGGGTCAGGATTGGTTCCTATGGTGTCTAGCGGGGAAAACGAGCTCCCTCGCCGGGCTCTCGAGTTCTGTCTTACCAGCGAGTCCGGCGAAGGCCATCCCGTGCCAGCCACTCAGTCGGCTCAGTCAGCAATTCGCACGGCACCGAGCGCACCGCTTTCCCACCCTACTTATACAGCGGCGTGTTCGGCTTGGTGCTCGGCTCGCCGGGGATCAGCCCGCGCCGCAGGTCATGCTCCGAAGGCCGTCGCGGCCGCTCCCCCTCCTCCCCTCCACCCCCTCCTCCTCAGAGGGAAAATAGCGCTCCCTCAACATGCTGCTTGAAGCGCTGGGCAGCAGCGGGCCCATGTCGTCGTCACTGTTCGCTGAGTCATAGCTACATCCTTGCTGCGGGAACGGCGCTGCTGCCGCCGCGCCGCAGGCAGTGTCTAGACCGAGCGCTGGGAGACGGCGTCGTGTGTCGGCGGGACAGGAACGTGGTGGGTGATGGGCAGGACGGCGTCGGGGAGAAAGAGCGGAGAAGGGGCCGGACTGGGGATTTGAACGTTGATGAGGTGAGGTACCAGCTTAGGCTGGTTAACATAGGCGATGAATGTGCGATTATGACGGCTAGTGTCGCGCGACTCGGTAAGGGCTTCAAGACGCAGCCGCGGGTCATGAGGAAAGGCGGCGCTGTGACTGTTTCAATTGTGTTTCTGTGTGGAATTTGGTGTCTGTGGCGGCGACAATGAGCCACAGCTGAGGTTGCTCGAGGAGGTTGTTGGTTGGGTCAGAGTTTCGGGCTGGAGGTAAAGGGGAGGATTTTCTTGGTATATATAAGCCAAAACGGCGTAGGCTCTACACGTAGATGATGAAGAAAAAAAGTGTCATTTCAAAGGGAGTTCATTCTATGAAAGCAAGAGAGGTTGAACCGGTATGATATGCGGGTGGTAACAAAGCGATGTTTGGGAGCGATGCCTTTGTCTTTGAGTGAACGAACCACGACACCACATCACTGCTCTATATGTTCCAGTTTTTTTTTTTTTTTTTCACGATGTAGAGATCAGCGATATACAAGTCGTACGCCAAAGAAAAGAAAAGAAAAGAAAAGAAAAGAAAAGAAAAGAAAGGAAAGGAGGCTCGGCCATCAAAGAAGCGGCTTTCATACAGATGGATGGTGTATAGGCGCGACAGTCCTGCCTGTACACTACCAAATTACTCATAAAGCCAACTCCGGAGAAAGACATAAGGCTGAATCAATGACGTTCAGAGGCCCCGTTCCTTTTGACGGAGTTTCAGAGAGTGCCGCTGGCCGTGATGAGAAGCCATTCGTACTGGAAACAGTGCTTCTGACCACACGGCGGGCGCCAAACTCACTCACATGGGAGCGCCCACGCGCCGGGACGGTCCGAACTAGTGTCTTGCGTCGCGATTCGGACACAAATGTGGTATGCGAGTTGTACGGGAAAAACTTCCCAGCACGAGTTAGCTTCCACCTCCCGAGGGAAGATTGGGGTTTAGATTGTGAGTTCAGCGTTTTGAAAGCCGGCCTTGCTTAGTGTTAGGTGGCGACCTAGCCGACCAACACGTTGCCCTCTGCGCACTAGTTCTAGTAACCAACGCCCGACAAATTCCCTATGCAAAGGCCTATGAATAACACGTTTGAAAACAAAAGGGAAAAAAAAAGAAGAAGAAGAAGGATAAGGCAGCCAATTTTTTCCGCCTAGGCGCGCCACGCAGCTGTGCGACGGCGCGTGCGCGGCCCGGGCCCGCCCCGTGTCTTGGCTTCCTGCACGCGGGCGTCCAAGGATATCAGACTGTCGGTGTTCTCTGTACTTGCGGCAGGCAGTTTTTCGTTCATGTCTTGCGGGCAGGCAAAATGGGTGGCTCTCTTATCGAGCCATGGCGTAGTCGGTGAAATTTGCTGCAGCCCTCTGGTAGCAAAAGTTGGTGGAGACTGACCTCTCAAAAATTTGATCTTTTTTTGTCAAACATCAAAACCCGCCGTGTCCATACACGAATAAGCGGTACAATCACAGAGTAGATAAAGGCCAAGTACGCAGTAGTTGGGGCGGCATGCTCTATTTATGCACTGGCCGCAAGTAAAATGATTCTTTGGCCGTTTCGGCGCGATGCAATTTCTAACTGCCTCACAAAATGACTTGTAGCTGTTCCATATTGGACAGGATGCGAAAAGAAACTCCCAAACGCCATAATCTGCTGAGACCCGTCAAGAAAACCTTGCCTGTATGTACAGAAGCGGAATTAGAAGACGCCCGACCCCGCTTCTTGGCCAGAGTCGCCTGGTATCAAATATGACGAGCATGTCCTGCGTCTCTGGTATGCTGAGTAGAAAAATAGTGGCGTGCCCGTCTTCGTGTATAATGTTGAGGTCGTGTAAGATGAAAAATGGACGCTGGCTGCTTATGGGTCTTTCTTGCCCCAGATCGGGGCACCAAGTGGCTTGCTGACGCCAAAGCCAACACCGACGGCGATGCCAATGACCAGGGCAATGAGGAGGACTTTTGCAGCAATCTTCTGGCGATGATTTAGCCTCGACATGTAGGTGCAGCTGCGCTTAATCTTGGCATCCTTGGCCTTATCCTTCCAGTGCTGCTTGCCAGGCCAAACCTGGCACTCGCCATTTCTAGTGACGTGGCAGCTCTTGCGGGTTGTAGATTGGGAGATCAAGGCAGCCTCAACATCCGTGTCAAAGGGATTGCTGCTGCGCTCCGAGCGAGGAGTGGTAGCGTCAACGGGCATCACACAGACAGTGGTGGCAGTCGAGAGGGTAGCTTTTTCGGGGGCGGCAACCTGTAGAGGCTGTGCTTGGGAGTTCTTGTTGTCGCTGGTCATTTTGTCGTCGTGTTGAGGTGGAAGTAAGTGGTGTTTACAAGGTGCCGCGCGTCAATGAATTGTAGAGATTGAGTCTGCAGAGATGGTTTAGCCCCAAAAAAGTCTATGAAAATAACAGATGACGAGCTAGCAGGCTGCGAAAGCCGCCGAGCAAAGTAGAACAAATGGTGGTTTGACACACGGAGGCAATGCCTTGGACAAGGGGATGGCTTCTCAATGGATGGTGGCACTTACACTTTGTTGAGACGAACGGGCGCTAACTGGAAGCAAAGCAACGCGGGAAAACACGAGCAATGCAGAGCGCCACAAAGGTCGGGCCAGAGCAACGGAGGAAGGCGAAAGGGACAGAATGGAAAGCCAAGGCCGGGATGGGACGAAAAGAAGACGAAGTAATCTGTATGGAAATCAGAAAGGAGGGTGCGAATTCTTGTTCTTGAAAGAGAGGAAAGGGAGAGGTGTAGGGCAGAGGGGGGGACCCAGCCACGCAGTAATTTGAGGCGTGTGGTGGCAAGTATGGAGGTACCTATGTATGGTCACACAGGTTGGAGCAAGAACCCTGCCAGTTGCTGGTGTAGCGTCGACGAGGGCAAAAGGATGTCTTGGCGCCGGCGAATGGGCCGATAGGGGTTGACGGGAAAAAAATAGCAGAGATGAACAAAAGTTCTTTTAATTCGATCCAGAGAAGGGAAACGAAAAGAGATCGAGGCAAAAAGAAAACTTGTCGAGGCCAAGAGGAAGCGTGTTTTGGTTGGCAGCTGGCAACTGGCAGCTGGCATGCACAACGCACATAGGGGGGTCAAGTGACGAGATCGTTCCCTTCAAACAAGCAGGTAACCTTTGGCCCTTTGCATGCTAGCGCGCGGGGAGATGTACCGCGATTTCAGGGTGAATTGTTGGTCTTTACGAGTAATGAAGCGATGGAAGCGGGCGCAAAACTGTACCAGTAACAAATACAAGTGGGTAGAGCGGCACAACCTGGCTGAAAACGTAACATGGTGGGAAATTCAGGGCTCATGCTGTCATAGATTCGAGGGCTACAGAGATGGAGAAGACGGGGATAGCGACAATGCGGAGACGGAGCAGGCGATATTGACAGGCAGATGGGGGATATTGTGCGCGAGGTCCAGTTTCATCTTGCATTTGAATCACACGCTTTGATAAAGAACAAGGAGAGCTACGAGATACAGAACGCGGTAAATACATGTACAAAGAGATGCAATGGATATTGCTAAATTGTCAGGTTCGAAGCCATGCGCTAAGTTATACATGGGGCGAGTGGGTGCGGGCTGCAGCTGCCAGGCACAGCTTGAGCGCTGGAGCTATTTATCCGCTGCACTCTGAAGCTAGCGCTGTCCAGAATACCCAGAGAGGCAACCAGCGCCCCTTGGGAGCGTCATTAGTGGGCTTTTGCAGGTCCCCTTGGCTCTAGTGCACTTCTTTAGTGGCGGCTGCAGTGGAGCCTGGGCTAAACTTTTTGGGACGCTATTACTGGCCTTACCTTGCCAAGACTTGCTCCAAAGTATTGGTTTTGGCGCTGACCTGCTTCCCGTCTCGTCCCCGTGGCTCTTGATTCTGCACATGCGCACCGAACACCAATCCCATCTTCTCGCCGACCCTCCTCCTTCATCTCGTGGCTTGCCCGTATCTTGCCTCCACTAATAATCTGTACCAGCCCCGAATCTATCCTCTCACAGACTCCCCTCCAACTGGGCCCTCAGGCGAGCAGGCGAGCACTATTTACGAAAACACTTCTGCATCTTGTCAGGCGCAGCATCTACTCAGCCACTTGCAACTGTCTGCACTCTGTGTATGCAATCTACGAAGAGACTTAGCACCTGACTAGCCTCGACATTATTTATCTTGATGTTCAGTGTTTTGAGAGTGACATTATGCCCGCCTTGCGCCGCTTTCCGCCCACCGCGGGGAAGAAGCACCGTTCGACGGTCGCCGGGCCATCATCCGTACACTTATCGAGCTGCTGGCAGATATACCGATAGTCTATAAATACCGTCTGGTAGTAAGTTTGAGTGATCTTCTTCACAGAGCAGCTCATAAGAATAGAGGGCGCAGTCCTCGACTACATTCTGCTCCACCATCCTGCCTTGTAGGTATTACGCACATCGCGCAGCTTCGCCACGGGCAGCCCTCTGACCCATCGCTTTTATTACTGATAGAGAGTTGTAGGGCCATGCCAAGTC
Source organism: Beauveria brongniartii (assembly GCA_030782485.1). Taxonomy (NCBI): domain Eukaryota; kingdom Fungi; phylum Ascomycota; class Sordariomycetes; order Hypocreales; family Cordycipitaceae; genus Beauveria; species Beauveria brongniartii. The sequence goes on from JARJPP010000465.1 coordinate 69,866, forward strand.
CGCAAGGAGATCTACGAGACCATTGTCTACCGCTATCGCGCGACCTATGTAATTAGCGGGTTCGCTCAATCGCGGCTGCCGCCCACGCATCGACCACCAGCTCTTCAATCCGAAAACGAGGCGCCTTTACGGATACTCTTATTATCAACGCTTTTATAAGTTCGCGTGTACTCCCTACCATGCTAGGAACTCTCTGTCCTGGACGATCGGCATATCCGAGCACTTTTTAAATTGCCACGCCCAAGATTACCAGCTCGATAGGCAATACAGGGATGGTGCGAGATCCACCCTCAACGGCATTGTAATCTAATCCAGACTCTTCGGGTTTCCTTGGGATTTCTCCTGGGATATAAGTTATAATCGTCGCTCCTTCATGCTGTCACTTTGACAAGTTGGCGGCGGTTGGGGGACGCTCAATTTTAGACCAATACAGCCAAGGCAGCCTACGTTGTCCTGAGCCACCTCTGCTCGACAAGAGCAAGTCGCATGGCAATTTGCGAGTCATCATCAACGCTGGCTGGGCGCCACAGTGCTCTCAGGCACTTTTGAGTAACATCCACCTTGGAACACCATTGGCGAGATCGGCATTTCAAGCACCCGCCACTGTTGAGTAACAGGCGCCCATTCTGCCAAAATACTCGCACAAAGAAACGTCATTCTGCTGCACGCCTTTGTGTGCAAATCTTTTCCCAGCACTCCTCTATTTTCTTCCCGATGCTGTAGGGTAGGGTAGGGTAGGCGTATTCGTATGGTATGTTGGCCATGTTGGCCATCGGCCACCTTAGCGCGCAATAGTTTGCACGAGTGTATGAATAGCACTATTCTAAATTGATAGTCTTTTGAGGTATCGAAATCTCTCATCAACTCAAAAACAACAGCCCGGCATCGTATGCCGGCTGGCTAGGTGCGACAATCAGGCAATGCTGTCCAGGCAATGCTGTCCAGGCTCGCAGCTGGTAACATCCGCACATCAACCTGCACCTGCCATTGCTCTGTCTGTGAGCTAACAACATTGCCCATCTTCGAACCCCATCTACAATCCATCAACCAACAACCATCACATATATTCTGTATCCAATATCTAGTCGGCGTCACGCCTTTGCTTTCGTTTGCCATCATTCGGGCACATACTGGCTGTCATCACCGCCAATTATCCTCGCCGCATTCCAACCTGGCATCATCAGAACCTCTTTGAATTCTACACACCATCAACGCCCGCTTGCATGGAGATGGCATTCGAAACGGAGCGCAGAGGTGAATGGCACTGGCCCGCATCTCGTGAAGAGAGTGGACCCATTCCCCCTTCATTTGAGGATGCTTGTCTCTGTCCGTGCAGCGTGTACAGCCGCAGCTGGGCGCGCTTGAAGGCCGCCTTCGCTGGCCACGACGCCCAGCTGGATCCAAACCTTGGCTGGTGCAACTCGGACTGCTGCTGCTTTGTGGCTTGCTTCCCACGTAGGTATAGTGTGGTTTATTGTGTATCGATTTGCTAACACGACAAGTCTATGGCTTCAGTATTGCTCAATTGCAATCAACTGTTCGAGCAGTCTACGATATCAAAGGCAGTTCCGGGCACGACTCGATAGACGCAGTCTGCTCCCCATGCACAACACTTCGACGAACCGAGTATAAGATCATGGTTCGAGAGAAGCATCATCGGCAACGCCATCCCGTTCAGATTCCATCCTATATAAGTCATGGACCCATGGCTTATACAAGTCAGGGGTCCATGGCCTACACTCCCTCAAACGTCGGCACTCGATCAAGCACCCAGCCGGAACAGTCGTGCGAGGAACCCAAGTACCCTATCCCTTCTATAAAGATTGATGCAGATGGAGTTACCGTGCTGCGGTATGTTATCCTCCTTGCTAGCCATGGAACAAAGCTCATACTCTGAAGTCAACCGGCCGATGAAAACATTCCCATCATCAATATTACATCTCCTCAAGTAGTCATCGAAAATTCCAGCCCATCACAGTCAGCATTGTGTGCGGCCGATCCACAAGTTGCGTCAGGCCATATCATTCAGCCAGAGCATACCCTCGAAGATGACCCAACCGTCGTTGTCGCGTGGGGCGGCAAGTTCAAGGAGCACCAACTGCAACATGACCCTCGGTCTGAAACTACTTCGCTACAGAGAGCAAAAGAGCACGATATACAAGAAGACGTTAGCCATGAAAAACCGAAGCCAAATCCAGAGCATACCCTTGTCGAGTGCACTGACGGAACTACCTCGCCACGTTCGGGATTCGTCCAGACCAGCGCAGACTTGTTCTCTATGGAAGAGGTCCCAGAGCATACGGATCATGATGATCCGAAGACGCGGTCCGCTACAAGGCATTCTCCTGTCGCTCCTGCTATTAAGCCAGGTGAAAGTCCGGATAAGGTCAGTGTGTAGTGATGTGCTCTGCACCAACACGAAGACCAGTATAGAACCATGGCACTACAGATATAGCTTATTGAATACATCTCATATCGCACAAAAGCAAAGAGACAGCGATTTGGTGACATGAAAGTAACGCATGCGAGCCGTTTATCGTGAACCCCATGATCGGGAGGGTGGGGTTATCACTTGGCGAAGTTGCTGGAGGTAATCCATCAAGCAACTTGCCATCAAGTCTTTGCAGATTATCGGTGACATGGGAATCTATGACGTGACACATGACATTGGGGCTTGGGTCAGCATCTAAAGATGATAGCCTAACGTTGGATTGCGACGGGGGTAGAGGCGCGTTAGCACCAGTGAAGCAGTCACGTTTGACGGCCCAGTGATCTGATTGAGACGGTTGATATACCTCTATATGAGATAGTAGACAATGGTAAGTCAGTGCTAGAGCTGGGAAGGGGGGTAGGGTGAACTGGCGCAGGCGACTCAGTGCCAGACATTGGCTGGAATGCAGTCTTGTTGACAGCAGAGAGCGCTTGCCTGCCGCGAGCTACAATCTGGGCAAAGCCAAAGCTTTCGAGTTTTGTGGTTCGTGACGAGGAAGACTGCTAGTGGAAAGGCTTGTTTCAACGCATTGTTGTGGCTCGATCATCTTTGTGACGGATGTGGGTGGAAGCGCCTCGAGCTCGTGAGGCTGGCGGGTAGAAGACCAAGACCAAGTTTTTGAGTCGAGGTCATGCGGAGCATCCGTACATCGTTACAGGTCATAGATGGCCGGAGAAGACGGCGTGTAGTAGCCAGGCAGTCCATGGGAGCGTCTAGAGAATACGATTGAATTAGAAGGGGTGGCCATGGTGTGCTGCTCTCACAGTGCCGTGAGCGCGTTTTTTTCTTCAGGCCGAGAAGAGGACGCGACGCGACGCTTTAATACTTGAAAGACCGGGGAAAGGAGGGCTTTCCTGGGCCGACAGAAGGCTTTTGAAACTCGTTGTGCGTCGGAGCCATGGAAGAGGACCGGTCGCGATATCTGGCCGGGCGGGGAAGAGGCTCGGAGACGGTGGATGGCACCACGTAATAGGCGGAACGCTGGCATGCCTGTCTGATTGAACATTGCCGCATGGCTTGCTATAGATACGAGTATAGGTCAAGTTTTATTCACGAGGCCACAGTCGTCCTTTCGCTTTTGCAAGTGGGCTGTGCGAATCGCTTCATTGGCGCCGTACAAGTCGACGCTGGCTGGGCCTTGGGTAATCGTGGTGGTGGGAATGGTCGCGGATCAGGCGACCTAGTTGCCTGTGAGCGAGAGGTGACGGGATTATTACTGGGTTAGGTTCCAGAAAATTCGGGTAGTTTGAAATTTCTAGATGACTGGAGAGAAATGCCCTGATAAAAGGGAAGTGTTTGCGTTCAACCCCGCTAGTAATGAGACTAGGGCGAGCTGACAGCTCCAAGGGCCAGATAATAGATAAGACGGTAGAGATGCTGGGCAAGTAAAGAAGGAAAGGAACTGTTCGAGATGATACAGTGATGGGTTTCGACATGCCACTGGTAATGAAGAGAGGCGGCGTTGACAATGCCACTGGCTGGTATGCGGCAAGACGATGCGCGTGAGTGGATCGCCCCCGCGACGAATGATGGCGCGAGGATCACAATTGGTAATGGGGGTGGACATGCTCGAGTGGCTTTGAGACGTGATGGACAGAAGGTGATCATTTGGGTGGGGGTTCGCGTGGACCATTACAAGCGAACGAACGACAGTCGTTGTCGAGAAGATGAGGTACAGCTAACTCCGTAGTTACATGATGCGAGATAGACCGCTTCTCATGGATTCGAGTCATCGCTGTGGCTCGATTTCGGGTTTGCTGTTGATCTGCGTAAAGAGAGGAGAGCTGATTAAGAAACGAGGGGGAGGACCCGAAGGAGGGCGAGGGGCCAAGGACAAAGGGGGGCATGTCGGAGCTATTCTCGCCTTGCAGGAGGATGGACGAGCGTGTGGGCGGTGCAATTGGTTCGAAGCAGGTTATAGACTGCAGTAGCATGACGGGGATCATGGTTGCAGTAGCAGCAAAGGTTGAGAGGAAAAAAGAATTAAAAATTGGGCTTGCATCTTCGTGTTGGATTCGCGTCTTTTTGCTTTTGGTGAATTATGCAGGGGTTGTGACAGTCTTGCATAAGAGTTGTACAGATGCGGGTAGATGCGAGGAGAGGACAAGAGCGATGATGTTTGCGTTGCACGTTGTTTGAGAGGAGGACGGAAATCAAGGAAAAGAGGATGTACAGAAGTACAAAAGTACAGAAGTGTAGGAGTACAGGAGTACAGAAGAGGCTATGCAGATGCAAGTGGAAGCCAAAGGGGGCAGTAATGCGAGGAATAGTGCAGGTTGGTGATGCACAAAGAAATGGTCAAGTAAAGCTGAGGAAGTACGGATCTCAGGAGAAAGAGGTGGGTGAGGCTGTGCGAGGTCGACAATGGACAATATCGCAATATCGTCTTGGTTTTTGAATGGCAATCCAACATCCTCTTTATCGTATGCAGAAGGGCTTGCATAATAACGAAATATAATGAAAAGCCTGTATTAATAAAGGCAGATCATTAATGAAAACGCGCCTGGCCAAGCAAGGGAGCGCGATGGGCACAGCTGGGCATTGTTGGACTTCCCCACCCACACCAAGTTCTGGCCAGTGGCCAGGCGGCGCCTAGCGTGCACTATGCCAATGAAATCGAACGGCGCTGGCTTTCAATGTAATCTCGTTGCGTGTCTGTCGAAGCCCTTATCCCTCAACATCATCGCGCTTTATTCCATCCTCTTATTCTTCTCGACTCATCTCCTCCCGGCTTCAACACCAACTAAAAAGAGCTACCGCCTGATAGCAGCACTGTCTCGCTCACTCGCTGGCTGCCTAAACACCTGTCCTGCGACCTTTTCAGGCGGCCCACCCCATTGTATTACACGGCCACAGCGTCTGGGACTTGCGTTTTTAGCGTCCTTGCACCGCAGCTGCTCACACCACAGCTCCCACACGTCCCACGTTCCACCAGCGCGCCCGCGTCCTACTACTTTCGCTCGTCCCACGCTACACTTAACCCCGTTGCGCCCCCCATCCCTCCCATCTCTTCGATCTCTCGCTTCCTCCTCCTCTCCGTCCAACCTCAACGCCTCATATGCTGGGCTGGCGACGACGACTTTGGCCAGATATCGTGCAACGTCAATACAGTATTTATACGACTCACTCCTGGCCCAGTCGACAAAATATCCTTCACAACGATTAAGGAACGTCAGAACGTCAGAATCGATTACAACAGCTCCAAAAGCTACGACTCCACAGCACTCGCCTTCTTTCCCACATACTTGGGAAACATTCAAACTTTTACAAACTTTCTTCTTGTTTTCTTTTAAAATTTTTTTTTTCAACTTTACATTTAACAACTTGCAAAAATGGCCGCCATCGCTAGACAGCCTTTTGCTCCTCTTGATGGTGCCCGCCTTTCAGGCCTCGTCAGCAGCAAGAACCGCCAGAATGGTACGTCTTCTTCTGCATCCCCCACATCCTCCAACTTGCGAGATAAAAGAGCTTGCTGGTTGCGAGTCTCCTTGCATAATAGTCGTTTGAACATGAGCTAACAACTCTTACAGCGGTCAACACTGTGAGCAAGCGCAAAGCAGACTTGCTCGCCAACGACTGGGAGAACATAGCCCCAGCCGTTTTTAACAAGCGCAGCAAGGGCATCGCCCCTTGCCTGAGCATCGCGAAGCCTTCGGGCTTCGCCCTCAACACACACTTCTCGTCGGCCACACTGCCCGACATTCTTTCCGTTTCGAGCCCCGCCCGGGTCTCGACCGCCCGGCAGACACTGATTCCCAAGTCGCAGCGGGCAAAGCTCGATCGCACCGCGGCCGCCAAGCCGACCCCCGTTGTTGCTGCTGCAACTTCTTCTCCCGCGGGCCGATCGCCCAAGGCAAAGCGCACCGGGCTGCTCTCCAGCCGCCGCCTCCCCGCTGCTTCTCTGACCGGAGCCGCCAAGGCCAAACCATGGTCCATCGATGGTGCCCTGAAGAGCACCATCAAACCCGCCAACCGCCACGGCAAGAGCAAGAGCCGTCTCAGCCGTGGCAAGGACATCGGCTCCAAGGCAGCGTGGTTCTTCGAGATCCACGAGGATACCCCGGAGCAGGAAATGACAAACCTGCTCCAGCACAGCACCTGCACGCTGGACATCTCCTCGGACGAGGAGACAAGTGCAAAGGCGAAGCGCGACCGCGATGACGGTTGCGACAAGGAGAACGTCCCCCCTCCTGGGTATGCCGCCCAGGCACCCCCCGCCACCCCCCGCAGCTCGACCAAGCTTTCAGAGCGAACACCCCTGGCCGAGCTGGACCCCCGCGACTTTTACGCGGAGGGTTGCGATGAGACCTCGGTGTTCCTCGTCGACGAGGACGAGGAGACCGAGGTCGAGGACAACTCGGCCTTCATAGGTTTCGAGTTTGCGCCGAAGCTCGGCAATGCTTCTCTGGATCCGATCCTGGAGAAGCTCGACGAGCTCGTCGAGAAGCCCGCTGAGGGCTCTGCAAAGGCTGCTGTCCTGGAGCCCATCGAGGGCATCCAGGAGAATTTTGAGCTTTGGGAGAGTGGCAGCGCCAAGGACGAGGCGGAAGCGACTGTTTGAATGTGAGGCTGTGACTGGAGTGCTCGCTTGCCTTGTGTCTTGGAGACATGAGCTTGCTTGCACACCGGAAGCACACACATTGAACGGTGCAGACGCCGAGACCTCGGCCTGCCTACACGGCGTCGAGAGCGTTTGATGGAGAAGTCACTGGAGTGCTCGCCTGTCTTGTGTCTAGAGGACGTGAGCTTGCCTGCACACCGGATGCATACACATCAAACGGCATAAAAAAAGCCGACTCCCCTGCTTGCTTTCGGTCTCATGTACACCGCTTCCCAGGCCTTGAAGTCTTGGGTGGCTGGTGCAAGAGCCGGGCAGTGCTCCGCAGAACGACAATCCGCAAAGCTAGAGGCTTTCGCCGATTCGTTCTCGCCGGCAGTTCACTCGCCATAAGCCAACGCAGCGCCAGCTACAGCAGCGCCGCTCCACAGCAGAGCCAGGCTTTGGCCCACGGGCTATTAACATTTACAGGTGATGGAAAGGGAGCTGCAGGTGACGGAAAGGGAGACATGGGTGCAAAAAAAAAAAAAAACGGTCCAGACAGGGCAGGACCTGATGGAATGGGACATGCGTGCAATGACGGATCATCATATGCATGGTCATTTTGAAAATATTTGCTACGACATAAATTGTTACGACAGTCCAAAAAAGGACTTGATGGGGATTGGGATGCGCGTGCGATCATGGCCGCCATGTGCACGGTAAAGTTTTGAAATTCGGTATATGGGAAGCATGTTTTTGTTTAAATTTCTTGTTTGGGAACGGTATGGATATTTGGAACGGGTTTCAGGAGTATCTGCACGGGATCATGAGCGAGTTTATCAGTTTACTTAATTGAGTGCGTTTGATACTTTCTTAAACCGTCTTGCGACACAGCAGCCACGTGAAGAAGTACATGTGAAGACGTTACTGTGGATGAGCTGGTAGGAGATGGCTCTTGAACGTGGCTTGACAAAAAGAGTGCTGCGATAGGCCGCTGAGGAAGACGATGTCGCCAGCGAACAAGCAGTAACGCGTGCGACCCCGCTCCACTTTACACGTCCCATCGATGGTGTTTTGCGCATCTTATACTTTGGCCAAGCAACCAACATTTCATTTGCCAACTTTACTGCAATTTGTGAGCGGCTATATAGCCTCTTGAAAGTGACTTGTCCAAGCTTTAAAAGAACAGAGAGACAGCTCACAGCATGTCGGCGGCTGGTGGAGAAGCAGCCGCGAAGCCGCAACGCGGCGCGTTCATTGTGCTCGAGGGCCTGGACCGCAGCGGCAAGACGACGCAGGTGAAGCTCCTGGAGCAGAAATTCATAGAGCAGGGCCGACCGGTCAAGCTGATGCGCTTTCCAGGTGAGTTTGCTCTTTGGCATCAAAGGCTCGCAGAGACTGGTGATGGCGTCTTCTGGCGTGTTGGCTGATGACGCTGTATAAAGCGTGAACTTTGAAACATTTGACTGATGTCGAAAATCGTAGACCGCACAACGCCGATAGGTCAAATGATTGACTCGTACCTCAAGAGCGCCGTTCGCATGGACGATCATGCGATTCACCTGCTCTTTAGCGCCAACCGCTGGGAGGCTGCGTACGGTTTCCCGTTTTGCGCTCGCATCGCCAAGCTGCAAGATTACAAGCTGACACAAGCATACACATGTAGGGAAGGAATACAATCGCTGCTCGAGTCCGGCACCAACATTGTCTGCGACCGCTACACTCACTCAGGCATGGTCTACTCGGCCGCCAAGGGCCTCCCCGGGCTGCGCCTGCCCTGGGCGCGCGCCCCGGACGTCGGGCTCCCGCGACCGGACCGCGTCGTGTTCCTGGACCTGGAAGAGGCGACGGCGCGGGCGCGTGGGGGCTGGGGAGACGAGGTGTATGAAAAGGCCGCGATGCAGCGGCAGGTGAGGCGGCTGTTTGGCGCGTTGGCGAATGGAGGGAGGGACGGGAACGGGGAGCTGATAGAGGGGCTGACGGGGGAGGAGGGGTGGTTAAGCGAGGATGGGCAGGAAGGGGATTTGAGGATGGTGAGTGCAGAGGGAACAGTGGAGGAGGTGGCGAGGAGAGTGTGGGAGGTGGTGGACGGGGTGAGGGGGAGGGGGAGGGTGTTGGAGTGATGCTGGTGATGGGAGGTCTGCGATGGTGATGTGTAGATGATGGTGAGGTTTTTCTTGAGTTATTGGGCTATAGAATGGGATAGAGTATAGAAAATAAGATGCTGTGATTAAGTCGCACATGTGAGGACCGAGGAAGAGATGCTGCGCGACTATGCGGTTAAGAGCGCAGGTTTATAAGTCACTTTCGCTCCGCTTGATATCAACCAAGATAACTCGGAGTGGTCTAGTTGGTTCATGGCGTTCGACTGTAATTGAATAATTGTCATCGAAAAGTCGGCGGTTCGACTCCGTCCTCTGAGATTGGTCTTTTCTTTTTTTGCTCCTGCACCATCATTACTCGCGCCGTGGGATGTTGGTCGGGGAACCGAAGGTTGCGAATCATAGCATGCATCGTGTGTCGTGAAGTTGTACAGTTTTTATGCGGTAAGTTTGAGGACAATTATTTTTACGCCACCTCTTCGGGTTGATAGGCCATTCCAGTAGAAGGATTTGTTTCTGCAACCACGTTACACTGTATGCGGGATATTCTTTTAGGCGGATATGACGGCGGAATGTGTGATGCAGGAATGTGCATCCAGTGGAGATGTCTTTATGAAATGTAAATGTTATGCATGCATGACGTGATTTCAACACCAAACACCCGTTTCAACAATAACAACGCTCGCTCGCTCTAGAAATACTGAAAAAGAGGATCGAATAAAAACCCGCCACGCTGCGCGCCGCCACGCATCCCTCTCCAAAGACTCGACAGCACACCGCCGTTCCCTTTTGAAAGCTGGTAGTACGCCTGCCACGCCGCCACGCTCGCCGCCGCCAGGATGGAGGCCCACGAGAGCCCGGCGGTCAGGAGCACGCGCCGCGCGACGGCGTCGGCCTCGGCGGCGTCGTTGGCCCGCGGAAAGGGCGTGTCCGGAACGGGCACGCCGAGGAAATCGGCGAGCGGCTTCCAGCCCTCGTGCAGGTCCATTTCCAGGAAGCGTCCGGGCGGCGCGTGCTGACGGACCCAGTCATTGTGCTTGTCTAGCATTTCTACTTGGCCAATTCCTGATGAGCGACGGGCTCTTCTCCATTTACCAAAAGGATGGGGGGTTGAAACACGTACCTGGTGTGAATCCTTCGCCGATTCTCGTTATCTCTCTGGTTCGGATGTTAGCTCTCTGCAATGATGGGCATAATTGGCGAGCTTGGGGGCAAGTCGCAACTCACCTCTTGGTCGCCCACCGCAGATAGGTCGGTAGCCAGCGCCATGTCGGGCACGGCCAGAGCAGCACGTCGAGCGCGCGCATCGGCACCGTCAGGTTGTTTATGATGGGCGCCATGCTCGCGTACCACCGGGCGCGATCGCGAGTGACGAGCACGACCTTGGCGTCGCGGTACAGCGCCAGCAGCTCCGGGAGGAGCATGTAGGCGGGGGCGTCGGCGACGGCGGCATAGCCGGCGAGGGTGCGGCGCAGGCCCGCGGAGAAGAGCGCGGGGTCGCGGCCGTCCAACGAGATGATGCGGCACCATTCACGCATCCATGCTAGTGGAGGTGTGTGTGTGGTCAGTGCTGGTTTTTTTTTTGTGCGGGTGAGAGTTAGGGAGAGGGGATCGGGACGTACCATCTTCACGTTGAAAGAAGTGGTTGCCGCCGTGGAAGACGGGGCCTTGGAGGAGATGCTCGAGGGCAATGGAGATGGAGGTTGTGCCGGTGCGGGAGTAGCCGACGGCGATGACCTGGACCTGGCGGGACTTGTCCTGCGGGACGGAGGGAACGCCGCCCATCTCGTGTTATGATGTATACAGATTCGGAGAGGAGCTGGGATCTTCCACTCGAGAGAAGATGCTGGTCCAGTGTTGACGTGACTCGGATTATGCCAACCACACTGGTAAGTCGTCGTGCGCAAGAGGTGGAACGTTTACTGTGCTGTGTAGATGGCGAACGTCGTACGACGTAAAAAGGAAGGGGATGCAATGGCGAGATGTCAATTCAGTATTGAAAAATGCAAGGAGAAAGAGATATTTACATGCCAAGGTCGGACGTTGCAATCAAAAGACACTCGGCCTTTTTTTTCTTCCGTTTGCGCAGGCTCGTTCATATTAGTGTTGCGGACAATCCCACATCATTCACGGGCTCCAGTTGGTCGGTTCCCAAACAGGGGATGCAACTAATAATAACCCCACGGTATCTTACATCTGCTCGCGTAGTTGAAAGCAAACTGTTTTGCCGTGATTGCAAAGAACGGCCGTCAAAAACATCACTTGATGAAGGGCGGAGACCCGAGACAGCGGCCTTGGCTGCGGACTCGGTTGAGCTGGCGAGCAGTCAATATTCGCAGAATGCCTACGTATAAGTCTTTACGAAGCGGCCTCGCTGACAACGAAGGTTGCTGTACAGGAGCGGCGGTCAACGAAAAAATGAGGCTTGCGGGTTGCAGGGATGGGCTCTGATAATAAGGGGGGGGGGGGGGTTGCATTTGCTGACGGTTTCTCGAATGCAGTGCCGGCCGCCACGTCGGGGCTAATAAATTCAGCGACAGCCACAAGCCTATTTCCTTTCTTGATATCTTTGCTGGGTAGCCGCAGTGAAAGAAAAGAGCACGGCTAGGGGCGCACGGTTGTGACCTGGCTTGACTTACATCAATCAACTGCCGCCGAAGCCTACTCAGAGCCACGTCTGGTCACAAATCTGCCTCGGTTGGAAATAATTATGCCGAACAGGCAAGGGAAAAGGTCAAGTCCCGCGTGAATAGGGCCATCTCTAACTCGATCTTGTCATGCGGCCATCGCTAACTAGGACCCTGTACCAAGTGCCAGGGCATCGGAGCGCCACCATTCTTGGCTGAAGGATCGACGGTCAAGGGTATCGGACATATCAATGCTCCACTAAGCTTGTCTTACACCATCAATGTTGCTGATTTTATTTTTTGAATTCTTATTTTGTCTACTGTTTCTGGACTTTCCAATTCCTTGTACATCCTTTGTGAAAATTCTCACAAGCTTTGCTTATACATTTGCGTGGCCATCTCGTCCATGCTCAAGGGCCAACTCCATCCAGAGCCCGAGGCCCCGACCAGCAAACAACGCACACTAACTGACTTTTGAGAGCAAACACACTGCTGCTCCTCCTCTAATTGAATACAACCGTCTTGGAGCCATTCAAAAACACCCTCCTGTCCGCGTACCACTTGACGGCCGCCGCCAGCACCTGGCTCTCAATGTTGGACCCTTCCTCGGTCAGCTGCTTGGGCCCCATGCAGTGGTCGACGCGGGTGACGCGCTGCTCGATAATCGGGCCCTCGTCGAGGTCGGCCGTGACAAAGTGCGCCGTGGCACCGATAATCTTGACACCGCGCTCATAGGCCTGATGGTACGGCTTGGCGCCCTTGAATGACGGCAGAAACGAGTGATGGATGTTGATGATGCGCCCGCTCATGGCCGTGCATAGCATCGGCGACAGAACCTGCATATAGCGCGCGAGCACGATGAGCTCAATTTGATGCTCCCGCACGAGTTCCAGGATGCGCGTCTCCTGCTCGGTTTTGGTGTCCTTGGTCACGGGCAGGTGCAGGAACGGAATGTTGTAGCTCTGCGCGAGCGCGGCGAACTCGGGGTGGTTGGATACAATCAAAGGGATCTGGGGGCGCGCGCTCCGTGTTAGTTGGGTGGGTTAGCTTGTGTGGTTGCGTGTCGTGGAGTTCATACCTCGATTTGTAGCTGGCCAGTCTTCATGCGGAAGAGAAGGTCGTTGAGGCAGTGGCCAATCTTGGACACCATCAGCAGCACCCGCATCTTGCGCGCCGCCGGGCGGATGTCGTACTCCATCTTGTAGTTGGCGGCCAGCGTGGCAAAGGCGGGCTCGAGGTGCGCCGTCGACGTCGGGTCGACGATGCCCTCAGCAGCAGGGGCAGGGCCGAAATGCACGCGCATGAAGAAGCGCTCCGACACGGGGTCGCTGAACTGCTGCAGGTCCAGGACGTTGTGCCCATGCGAGGCAAAGACGCCGGTGACGGCGTGGACGATGCCGGGTCTGTCCGGGCAGGACAAGGTAAGGATGTGGTCGTTGGTAGCCATTGCGTCTGCGATTGCGGTCCCTGTAGTATCACTTTGTGAAAGAAAAGGAGTCAAAATTGAGAATGCAAAAGCTTCTTGGTCAACAACAGTGGTATATTAATGAGTGTTGAGCCTCGAAGCTAGCAAAGTCTGCGTAAAATTGTGACACAAAGCACGCTTTTGTCCAAGTTGGGTGCCTACGAGAGAATAAAAGACGACAAGGATGCGGATGAGGAGGAGAGAAGAATGAAGAGGGAATAAGATGGGTTTGGAGGTGAATGACTCTTGTCTTCCGGGAGCGGCAGTGGTGTTTTTAAAACATCTTTCGAGTTTTTGTGCTCCACATCCGGGCTTGAAGCCCCTGGTAGCGACGGTTTCGGGGACAATTCGGCGTTTCGGGCTAGAGCAACAGTGTCCGTGTTTATCGGAGTAGCGCCGACGACAAAACACGATGGGGAAAAAGAGAACCCGCAATCCGATAAAATCGACGCCTTTTCGATCAATCGTGATTGAGCATTCCCTCGATAACCGATGCAACGGGATGGCGGCCGCTGCCATCCAGCTCAGGCGGGGCGCTTTGCAGATTGTTTTACCTAACACTTTGACACAGGCGGCCCTACGTTAACTAGTACTGGACACAAGGTACTGTATGTACCTGGCTCAAGCCGGCAAGGGGCACCACTGACAAAGTACTTCGTCTAGCAACTGCCAGCTCCCCCAGACGAGGCTGCAGCTGGCTACAGCTGCACTGAAACAATGCGCTGAAGCCCTGCGCGCCTCTCATCATTCATCTAATCATGTCTACATCCCGCCGTGGCATTTCACCCTGCCCCCCCGCACACTCGTTCTTCCATCGCCGTTTCAGCTTCGCTCATTGTTACTCGCCAACAAGCGCTTGGGAGTCCAGTAGAGGAAAGCTGGGCCGCCCCGCGCACGAACCTCCACATGTCTACTCCGCTGGCCTTCCTCATAGACGACGACGACTTTGACCTAGCCGCAGACGACGTGTGGACCGCAGACTCCGTTGATGCGTCGGGTGAGAGCTCGCCGCGTTGCGAGGGCTCCCCTCCTCGCGACCTACCCGTTGCCAGCGACGTAACCTGGGGTGAAGGCCATGCGGCCCTGCGTCCCCATACCCAGATCCATCGGCGATGCGGCGCGTGCCAGATGCCGTTTCGCCAATATGACCGCATGCTAGCCAGTAAGTAGCTTTACTGGGCCTACTTGGGGGACTCGCACGGCTCATATGTTCACGTTTACAGTCACGCGGAGAGGAGGCCGTCTCCAGATATACGATGCCCAGACGGCCACGGCGCGGCCCTTTGCCAAGCAGTGGTACAAGGTCAAGGCCACATTTTGCAAGCTCCTCGGCTGCAACGCCTGCCAGATGAGCGACGAGAGTGCCACCGTCCACGTCGACTGCTTCAAGCTCTTTGTCAAGGAGTGCACTGCCCCGGACAAGATCCACCGCCTGTGGCTGGCCTCGATCGTCATGGATCCATGGCTGCAGTGCCGCGACACAGGCTTGCCGTACAACTTCCAGGAGCGCATGTCCAGCGAGGACGCCTCCCGCGCCTGGGGTATGCCCCTGGCCGCGCGCTTGCCACCCGAGATCTGCCTCGTCATTCTCGGCAAGACGCGCGACACCCTCTTCACCAAGTACATTGCCGTCATGAGTCGCGCGAGGGAGCTGTCCCAGGCGGCGTCGCCGAGCCAGCCGCCCGTTTCCATGAGCCTCAACGACATCCGGTATTGGTTCCGCGGCATGGTATGGCCCATGCAGACGACGGAGCAGACGGAGGACGACCTCATACGGATCACACTTGATTCTAGTGGCATTCAGCGGATCGAGCGCCTCGACAAGATTGGCGATCCAATGCACTCGACTCACCTTCGCAAGCTTTTTGTGGTGGAAGAATCATACAAGCTCGAATCAGTCAAGGCATCGCTTTTCGTAAGTCTGATGATCTCATTTCCCCGACTTCAAAGTACTGACTTGTTCTAGGGTGGCCACTGTCGTCTCACCGTACCGGATAATGTTAACCTAATGTTATGGGACAACCCCATGCCACTCAAACTATACGCTTCACTGCGTCTTCCCCCAGATCACGAGTTCCGCAGGTTCTCCTCAATAGACACGGCCAGCTGCTTTGGCCTTACATTTTTCTTTCACGTTGGCCACATCGTTGCGGTGCATCCCCATTTAAAAACATCCTGGGATAGAGATGCATGGCGTACATTCGAGACTCTCCCTCTGATGCACCAAAAGGCTGTACTCTGGATCTATGTTCCCTTTCCTGCAGGGGAGGAACTCAAAGGATACTGCTTGCGGAATCGCAAAACCAAAGAAGACGATCAAGACATTGGTCCTTGTCTAGCTGTATGTCTTGATTCGCTGAGAACAAAGACTGCTCACTAACCTACCGCCTCAGCTCTACATGAAGCAGCAAGGCATCGTTGAGATTGGCTACAGATACCCTCTGGCCGAGGAATACACTATATGCCGCACCAAGAATAGGCCATTTCTGGTTCACAATATACGTACCGGCTATCTACGCCCCCACCCGCAGATGATTGAACAGGAGCAACTGTCTGGTGTCGCGGTTGGGGCCACCTATCCTGGACACTTTCAGCGCAAGAAGGCTGAGCCATCTGCTCAAGGGCGGATGGACAGGCTCCTCCGTCCTCTTCGGTACGAGGTCTACTCCACGGCTCGCCTCGAAATGGTCAGACTTGCGGTGGTCTATAATGACCCATTGACGCACTGTTGTAGAGGCATCATGTTCTACTACGACTGTGGCAAAAGACGAGCGGTGGGGGAATGCCGTATTGGTGTCGACGCCGCCAGAAGCTGTGCATATCCTACCCACTTCATGTACGCAGAAAAGGAATACATTCTCCCAGACTCTCGCACTCGCTATGAGGGGACAGTAATAGAAATGGTAGATGATGTGAATCGCGCCTATGCGCGCAACCCCGTCATCAATTCCATCTCTGCCGCATGGAGACCGGCGGCCATGTCTGGACGGCTCGAGTTTCGATTTGCATTTGGGTCCACAAACATTCGCGTCTACAGGGAGTAGTTGCCAACGCCGCTACCGCTATGTCAATAGCAGATCCATTCGCTGCGGCGCTTGGCTCACCCAGTCGGACTTGAGGATACGACCCACGCCCTTGCGCACGTATACGCCGCCCCTTTTCTCGATCCAGAGCACGTTGTACGTCTCCATACCGTTGATATATGACTCTGAAACAGCCACAAGCTCGCACAAGATGACAGTCTTGGCATCTACGGTATGGCTGCCTAGCTTCTTGCACGGGGTGAGCACTCCTACGCACTCTCCAGATGCGCCTACCAGCGGAACGCCCTCGTCGCCATAATACTCCAGGACGTTGAATACGGCTCGTTCTGGTCGCGCATGAAGAACATGGTGGTACGTGATACCAGTGCCTTCTGGGAACGCGGGTTCGCCTGCAGACACCGGGCCGCCATCTTCAAGGCTCATGGTTGTCATGAGCGCCTGCAGGTCTGCCGCCGTGGGGAGTTTTTTCTCAGGCTGCTGCTTCTCCAGCGAGAGCACCGGCGACCATTGTTTCACATCGCCGCGGCAGTACTTCCACCGTACGAGCGGCCGCACCCCTTCCTTGGCCGCGGAGAAGTCAGGAAACGCAATGTTGCCGTCATATGCGGCCCACGCCCACGTCGGCGCTATACCGGCTCCGTGGCGCCGACGCTTCGGCACACGCTCACCCACCGCGCCCTCATTGTACCATAGTAGAGCCGTATCAAAGAACATGACTGGTAGACAGCACACGAAGCCCCCCAGAAACGTAGTCTGCAGCACCGTGAGAATGCCCGCAAACGCGTCCATTGCGTCCTCAGGATAGCTCAGCCGCCGCCGGTTATACTGCTGCACATGGGCCGCGTAGTCACGAAACGTCGGGTCCATGTGGAACGAGAAGCCCTCGGCGACGACTGCCGTGTTGCGTGCACATTGCGCCTCGACCGCCCGCACGCCCTCGAGCCACACGTTGCAGTGGCACTCCCAGGTGACGTCGCTGTCGCTGAGGATAATGAGCCGCCGCGAAAAGATTTGCTCCTGAAACGTCCACGCGCGTGAACTCCACGCCGAGCGCTGCATGGCGTCCATGTGCTGGCGCACCGCTGCCACCAAAGACCCCGGCCGGCGCACGTACGACGGCGTGTAGGGCGCACCGCCGCGAGCGCGCTGCATCGGGGGCGTGACATGCTGGATACCGCACAGGCCGTGGTGCGCGGCGCCGCGAGCGACGACAATGGTGGCGTAGGCGTTGGCGTAGATGCTGCCCATGCGGGCGAGGTGCTCCTGCTTGTGGGCGTCGTCGTCTTGCACGATGCACAGCGCGTCGACCCAGAGGTATGGCTCGTCGAGACGGTCGGCAAACTCAATCATGTCGGCTACGGTGCGGGCTATTGTTTCCAGACCTGCGAGCTTGTTGTCCCTCTTGCGCGCGCCGGCCTCCTCCTCCCCACCTGCCCCCTCCCTTTCTGCGAGCAACGACGAGGGAGCGAGGGCGCCATCACGCTGCAGCGCCTCGACGTTGCTCGTCAGTGTCTGAAAGGCGGCGTGCGGGCCCCAGACGTAGCTGAGCGCCAGGTACCGCTGGCCGGGCTTGGCCTCGACGAGGCAGCGTCGCGCAGTGTCGACGAGCCACTTGGGGTGGTGGGCGAAGATGGCCCTGCTCTGCTCGGACAGCTGGCAGTGCGCCATGTGTTCCGCGTCGCAGTGGTCGAGCCACTGGCGGATGCTGCTAAACTTGATCCACGGCCCGAGGCAGCGCTCCGGCATGAGCTTGTCCCGGAGATCCTCAAGCTTGTCCTCGTAGAGAATCGGCGGAGCCTTGGCGGGGTTCTGCGCGCGACGAGCGCTTAGGGAGGGGGAAGGGGGGGGAAGAGCACGTCGTCAGTCGTTCCACGATGATACTACACGGAGAGCTCGGGGCAAAACTCACTCGTCGATGGCGACCGTCTCAGCGCAGATGTGGTCCGCATGCAGCACGAGGCGAGTAAGCTCCGCGTCGTCAAACACCCACTCGGTGATGACGGTCGTCCGGGCCGTCGTGCCATGATCGGCGTCGGTGCGGCTGCTGCGTGCGCGCGCTTCGAGCCGCACACGGATCTCGTGCAGCCACGGCGTCGCGGCGGCGAGGATGCGCGTCTGCTCGCTGGGGTGGATGGCAGAGCGCAGGATCCAGCAGGTGCGGTCGGCGACGCGCCGGACGCTCGCGGCGAGGAGGTCCGCGTAGGCGCGCTCGTCGGCGCGCCGTGTCTCGAGGGCCTCGTCGAGGAGCCGGGCGGTGTGCTCGGCGAGTTGTCGCAGTGTGGCCTCGCAGTGGACGGTGAGGCTCCGGTCCACGGGGGCGGGCTGGGTGACCATGTCTGGGAGTGCTATCCAGCCGGGGGGTTCTAATATGATAAGAAGAAGGATTCTTTGAGATTTCTTTTTGTTTTTTTTTTCCCTAGTGTTTTTGCGTGAGAGCATCCAAGAACTGGCGTTGAACGGTAAAGATCGTGCGCTCAGCCACTTCAGCTCTCTCTACCCGCCAAGCCGAAACAGGCAAGCTCTGCGGTAGGGTAGGTAGGGCTGGTTTCGACAGGAAACAACTTGGTCACGTACATTCGAGAATCAAACATTGCAGTCATGTTGGAGTCAGCACAGTATAAGCAACGTAATTATGCG
This sequence comes from Beauveria brongniartii, assembly GCA_030782485.1. Classification (NCBI taxonomy): domain Eukaryota; kingdom Fungi; phylum Ascomycota; class Sordariomycetes; order Hypocreales; family Cordycipitaceae; genus Beauveria; species Beauveria brongniartii. The sequence continues at coordinate 88,772 of JARJPP010000465.1, forward strand.
AAAGGCTTCAAGGTGTGAATCCGAGCAAGTAGCTGCAGCAAGCTTTCCACGATGGAACCTCCCCTCAGCAGCCCAGTTCCTTGTGGTCTCCTTTGTTGGGCCGATACCCTTTTATCATTGCATCCTGGGGCCTTTCTCGTTCCTATCAGTCAGTGTTTTGGTTCTGAAAAGTTGTTGCGACATACTTTCTTATTGTTGTGGCCTTTTTTCAAAGTTTTTGACAGGTTTACAGCTTGTACAAAGAAGTATTTCTTGTTATACAGAGTGTATTTACACGGTCAAACTCAATATCATCCTGTCGGTTGGCCTGACCTATAGCGGTTTCTTCGCGACCGCCGTTATCAGATAAATTTTTGGTTTTATTTTCTTTAATTTGGAGTCAGGACTTTGGTAGTATCAGGCCTTTGGGGGAGACAATCATGTCATGCAGTTTGCACGTCTACAAGTTCCAATTTCAAGTCAATCTAACCTCTCATCACGCAAAAAAGCCTAAATAGATACATTTCATACAACACAGCCTCATAATCGAAGCTATGCATCGCTGGCGGCGGATCGCACCAGGTGAAGCGGGCTGATCCCTCTAGTAGGCATTGTCGAGGTCGTCACAAGACGACTCCCGCCAAAGGAAGACCATTCTATGTTTGTTTACACTTTGAAATAATTCAGCAGCCCCGTCGATTACATGGCGAACGAGGTCATCACCCTTGCATGGCTTCCTCTGCGCCGCAATCCAGGCCAATCTCGCTCAGAATGCCATCTACCTCTGCTCGCCATCATCGAGGCAGTACGGCATTAGTCCCCTCGCTGCTGGCCTGAGCTAGACATTTGAAGTCGAGATTCGCATCAGCGAGACGCCGTCGTCTAGTTGAGCCAGCACGCAAAGATGCAGGACGCGGCTGACGAGCTGTGCTCGGAGGCGGGGTCACCAATGGAATGTTCGTGGTGCGCCAATGGAGGGCTAAAGATGCGAATTGCGTAGAGAAAGCAACGTACCGAGTATAATAACTAGGCGGAACATGTTGAACTTTTCGGCCGCTGTAGGATATGGCAGTAGAGGAGGTGACGTTGTGTGTGCTGCTATGAAAACGCCATGGCTGACGGGTTTCTTCAGCTGTCATGCAATGCTACGGACCCCCGCATTCCAAGCGAAATAGGGAAGGAGGCAAGTTCAGATCAGAAGCATGGCTTAAATGCCCAAAGGCTAATGCTTCTTGGCTTTATGGGAGGATATTGCGGCTGGACTGGTGAGATGAGACAGTGTGGCTGCAAGTGAGTGCGGGCGTACGGATAGACTCCCATGCTGTCTGTATAAAAGTCGGTTCTTGTGCAGTTTCTGCATGTCAAAACAACTAAATCCGCCGTGAGCGCAATGTTTATCATCACATCCGTCCTGGCCGGCCTGGCCATAGCCGCAGAACTGCAGTCCACTGTCGCGCCCCTGTTCAGGCCAGCGGGCGAAATCATACCAGGTCGCTACATTGTCAAGCTCAAGTCTGATAATGACCTGCTCACTGCTACCGAAAGTGTTTTGAAACATGTTGCGGCGGCTGAGCATGTCTATGGCAACATGTTTCCCGGCTTTGCAGCGTCGCTGGACAAAGCAGAGTTGGCATTTTTGCGACTCAGCCCTAGTGTACGTCACGGATCGAGGGCGAGATGGCTTTCTAACAGACTCGACGCAGGTAGAGTACATTGAGCACGACATGACTGTGAAGCCCTTTAGCTACATTGATCAGCCGAATGCCGGATGGAACCTGGGACGTATTTCCCACCGCCTGCCCGGACACACCACGTATAACTATGACAGCTCTGCCGGGGCCGGAACCTGCTCGTACATTCTAGACACGGGAATTGCATCCGACCACTCTGTATGAAATACTTGCCCCGCTAGATATGCACACCCAGATAGCCGCTCTTTCTGATGTTTTTTTGCAGGAATTCGGCGGTCGCGCCGCGCAGATCAAGACATTCGTCAGCACCAACACCGACGGCAACGGCCACGGCACGCACGTAGCGGGCGTCATCGGGGGTGTGGTGCACGGCGTCGCCAAGCGCACGCGTCTCTACGGCGTCAAGGTGCTCGATGACGGCGGCAGCGGCACGCTGAGCAACGTGATTGCGGGCATGGCCTTTGTGGCCAGCGACGCCAAGACGCGGACGTGCCCGCGGGGCGTCATGGCGAATCTGAGCATCGGCGGGTCGTACTCCAAGGCCGTCAACGACGCGGCCAGGGCGCTGGTGCGTGCGGGCGTTTTTGTGGCGGTGGCGGCGGGCGGCAACAACGGCGACGCCGGGAAGACGTCGCCGGCGTCGGAGCCGACAGTGTGCACGGTGGCGGCGAGCACGGAGCGGGACGCACGCGCGTCGTTTTCAGACTACGGGCCGCTGATTGATATTTTTGCGCCGGGGGTTGGCATCAAGTCTGCGTGGCGAAACGGCACGACGGTGAGTTTTGGTGATGGGAGGCCGGCGGCTTCTTCGTGGGCGCATTTTGCAGATGGCTGACGGCGTAAAAATAGCAAACGCTCTCGGGCACGAGCATGGCTGCGGCTCACATTACGGGCCTCGGGGCGTATATCGCGGGGCTGGAGGGGTTTCCAGGCTCCGAGGCACTGTGTAAGCGCATTCAGCAACTTGCGACCTCGGGTGTCTTGACTGGTGTTCCAGTTGGCACAGTCAACCTGCTTGCCTTTAACGGGAATCCGTCAGGGTGATGTGGCAGAGCCTGGAGGCCGAATGGCGCGCAATCAATGGCTAGGTATTGCAGATGGAAAGTGCCGATATGGCAATTTGATGTCTGGCAAGCAGCCGATCGTTGAGATTTATATTGATTTTTGCTGACGGTGCAGGTGGCTGCGCGCAACGGGAGGTTGGTTGTCGAGTTGTTAGTATTTGTTGAGCTGCGCCATGCTGCCTAACGTAGTTTTGTAGCGATTAGAATTAGCACACATGATAAATACCACATGCTTAATCGTTGTCGGCCTCGGACTGGTGGATGGACGGGAGATGAGCGTCGGTGAGCGAGAGTGGCGTTGGAAAGGCAGAAGATCGTGGCGCAAGCTGGATCAGTGATTGGTCTTGCTAATAAAAGGAGGGGTTTGCTCATGATCGACGTCTACGTACAGATTAAACGTCCACCAGCTGCAACGAGGCTTTTTCGTTTGAGGTCTGCCTACTGCTCAGGCACCAACTCAATCAGGAGCAGAATTCCTTGGCATGCCTTGCAGAATCGGCTTTTCAGTGAGGCGCACAAGGTTTAATGAATGGCCCGCCGAGTTGAAGATTCAAAGTTACCCCGCCACGTGCGAGCGGGCGAAAGAGGAGGAGGGTATGAGGGGTCATGGTGGCTCGTAAGGTGCTTGTAATTTGTAATAGTTTATTTAGTTTTTATTTAGTTGCCCGCTGGTCGCTCTCAGCCAGGCAACCAGGCTAATCAAAGTTCCGTCTCGATAAAAGCTACAAACGCGCCCAGACACTTCAATACATTTTTTTTTTCTCGTCCATTCCTCTTGTATGAAGACTGTAAAACCCCGCCTCTCTGCCCCTCTGCCTCAGCATTTACCCCCTTCGCTGATCCCATCATCAAACTCGCCGTCGTCCCGCGCCACTCACACTCAAACCATCTGCCACGCCCCCCATCGACGTCATCCAGCACCTTTGGTCCCGGTACCTACTCCGATCCAGTGGCTGCCATCGAGCCGGAAACACCTCTGTACTCCACGACTTCTACCCTTTTCTTTATACAACACGTTATATTCCACCATGTCGACGGCTCCTCTCAAATCCACCGAGGTCGCGACCGGTGACGCCCTCGCCAAGCAGATTGCCGAGATCATCGACGCTGAAGTCAAAGACGCGGCATCCTTGGCCAAGGCCACATCTGCCCAAGACACAGCCAACAAAATTGACCAGCTCTTTCAAAAGACGCTCGCCGCCAACAGCGACGGCGCCGAGGATTTTCTCTACACCTTCTGGGACGTGACGCTCAAGTCGGTCGCCACCATCCCCGCCACGGATCAGCGCCTGCACCAGCTCATCACCGTCATCCAGGCGCTGCAGGAAAAGGACACTGCCCAAGTCGAGATTTGGGATGCCAAAACGTCTGTCTGGAAGGACCTGCCCATGTTGGGCCCCGCGCTGAGAGAAGCGTGGAACTGTAAGTCGGCACAACTGGCAAAAGGAGCAACAGAAAAAGCACTAACACGACGACAGTCAAGCCGGAGCTCGACGGCAAGGAGGACCACGCGGCGCTGCAGAAGTGGATCTCGCTCAACTCGTTTGCCGCGCGCATCCTTGGCCACCGGATTCAGTCGTCGTTCAACCTCGGCCTGTGGGAGCTCCGCGCTGGCCTCGAGGAGAAGCACCCGTCCGAGGCGTCGCGCGACCTGCATCTCAATACGGCCAGCGAGTGGCTCTGGCACGCCGGCGACGAGCTCCATCGCCTGTCGACGGCCGCGACGACGCTCAACCAGCAGCATCTCGACATGACCAAGACGGGAAGTCTGGTCGAGGTGCCTGGAAAGGGCCCGTCCAAGGACCGCTGGGTGTTTTGGAAGAAGCGCCTCGGCGAGCTGTCGTCGGAATTGTCGTGCGCGGCCAAGGAAGAGGGGCTCAAGGAGAGAGTAGATGGCGTGGTAAAGAAGATGAGCACGATTGAAAAGGGCGGAAAATAGGGAGCCCAAGACCATGTTTGTCGCTTAGCTTGTGTTACAAAAACGATTTGATGCGAGGTTATATACAGTTTTGATCTACTGAAGCGAGTTCTCTCTCTCTCTCTCTCTCTCTCTCTGAAACCAACGTCTGCACTACTTCATATGCTTTGAAATGCCCAACTCCGATACGCCCATTCAAATTCTTTCCACATCTCGACTACCACAACTGGCACCGCAACAGCAACCCACGCTAATATGCCACTCACCCGCATTCATGCCTCATGCATACATCATGTCGCCATCCTCCTCGTCATCATCTTCCACAACCGGCATCTCCTTCTTCTTCATCATTTCCTCTCTACACATCGGGCACGTCCCCACGCTGCGCAGCCAGGGCCCTACGCACTCTAAATCAAACTGATGCCGCCCTTTGCAAGGAAGCTCCACCACCAGACACCACTCGTCCTCCAGGTACGGAATCTTGCAAATGGCGCAATCGTCCTCTTTATCGAGCGTCTTGCGGCTCACGCGGTCCAGACTATCCACAAACTCTTGCGACACGCCTTTGAGCGAGGTCGGCGGGTCCTGAATCTCCCCGTCGAGCGTCGATATCAGCTGCTCGAGAAAGGACCGGTTGTCGGCGGTGGGCGCAGTCGTGTGCAGCGTGAGGAGCTGGTCCTGCAGCATGCGAAAGAGGTCGGCCGTGTCGGCGGGCGTGGGCGTGGCGTGCGGGTTGTGGGCGGGCGTGGCGGCGCCGGCGGGCGTTTCGGCGACGCGGTTGAGGAGCGAGAAGAAGGAGGCCATGTCGACGCGGCGGCCGCGACGAGGCTCGGAGAATTGCACATTGTGCTCGACTAAAGGCCGTTTGTGAGCGCGCGAGTGTGTCAAAGGGTGGTGGTGAGCGATGGAGGGGGGGGGGAAGACGAACCTTCGTATTGGGTTGCCATGGTGGTGCAGGGCCGGGTGTGTGTGAGCTGGGGCCAGGATGAACAAAACAGTGTCAACGAGAAGAAGCGCGTGGGTTGTAGTGGGAGAAAAAAGGGACGTGAAATCAGGCGCCAGTCGCAATGCGCAATGCCAAAAGTAACAAGAAAGATGCTTTGCTTTGCAAAAAGGCAGACAAGGCAGAGAAGCTGTTACGTCTGCATCCCGCCCGCCACTTCAGACTTGAGTGGGGTGAGTCACTGAAAAGAAAACCCCTGCCCGCAGCAGCGGCCACCCGATTTTAGCGGGTTCCCCCCGGGGCTGGGTCGAATCGGCTGCTGAAGCTACCCCCGGCCCAAGTAGCTCCAAGTCTTTTGGTTGCCAATGATGAATCCGCTCCGCACTCCGCGCAACCTTGAACGTTTTTGAGAACGTTTCTTGGTCTGCCCACCTACCTTTTCTTTCCCCCTTTCATCTCCTTTCATCCCATCAATTCTCATCTTCAACTACGAAAATCCATCTACAACCCACCAATACCATATATCAACAACCACCAAATAATGTCATCTGCCGCCATCATCGGCTCCACGGGCCTCGTCGGCTCCCACATCCTCTCGACCGTCCTCGCCGGCGACACCCACCGCCCCGTCACCACCATCACCCGGCGCCCTCCTCCCGCGTCCTCCTCCTCCTCTCCTGCCCTCAACGCCATTGTCAACACCGACACCACCCAATGGGCCTCTCTCCTGTCCTCGCTCTCCCCTTCGCCCGCCACCACCGTCTTCTCCGCCCTCGGCACCACCCGCGCCGCCGCCGGCAGCCTCGCCAACCAGTGGAAAATCGACCACGACCTCAACATTGAGCTCGCGCGCGCCGCTAAAGCCGCCGGTGCCAAGACCTTTGTCTTTATCTCTAGCGGCGGCACGCGCGGGCTGCTGTCGAACAGCGTGCCGTACAGCAAGATGAAGAATGGCGTCGAGGACGCAATCAAGGAGCTAGATTTTGAGCACGGTATTATTCTAAAGCCCGGTTTGATTCTGGGACAGCGCGAGGAGAGCCGCACCGCGGAAGGCTGGTTCCAGAGCTTGACACACGGCCTGGGCAAGGTGAGCGGGGCGGCCAGGGACTTTGTCGGGCAGGACGCGGGTGTGATTGCAAAGGCGGCGGTGAGGGCGGCGCAGATTGCGGAGGAGGGCAAGGCGCCGAGCAAGTATTGGGTGGTGGAGGCGAGTGATATTATCCGGCTGGGCAGGACGGAGTGGAAGGAAGCGGATAAGACTGCTGCGTAGGGAATTGAAATGATGGCGGTTTCGCTAGTAAGGGCCGGTTTCGGGTCAGTATGGGGTGTATGCGTGGGAAATGCGGTAATGGAATTGCTATGGGATTTCTATAAGATTGATTGGGGAATTGTTCTTAATGATACCAGAATGACACTTTTCGTAATGCATTGGTAACCCTTATCATTGAAGTGCTTATAAATCACATCTGGTGCCGGTCCTTGACAAACTGGGCTTGTCACTTTAACATGTATTTACCGTCAAACAGTCGCTCGCAACACCGTATCCAGGTCAATCTTGCTGAAAAGAACAAGTATATCAAATCTGGTCATCTCAGGCCATGCCATCACTCTCAATGCCCTGCAACTGCAACGTCTTGCCGCATGTGATACCAACTTACACACTGACGCAATTCTCGCCCGTCCCGCAGCCTACCCTGTACCCCCACCCACCTGCCGGAGTGACTCAAAATTCTCGTCCATCCGCCGCCCGTCAGCAAACTCGCGCCCACCCAGCACAACCACCAACCACAACACCCCGCGCGCGCTGTCCCGCCCACACTGCAGCCTCACAGGCGCCTTTTCTGCCAACCGCACGCAAAACCACGGCTCTTCTTTTTTTTCTTCAACCACCCTTTACACTCCTTAAAAGTCTCCCACGGCTTCCATCAGCTTCTTCTTTGGCCTCTAGACTTGCTTTGAGAACATAAAAAGCCCCAAGCTGCCCTATCGACTCGCCTCATAGACGCCTCGGCATCATGTCGGACAGACCAGCGATTGTCGGCGAGGATGCTGGTCCCGAGCCGCCATACCCTCTGCGGATGGAGGGCAAAGTCATCTCTGGTTTTGGTCGCGGCTCCAAAGAGGTTCGTCTCTCTCTCTCCCTCCCTCTCTCCATTCCCTCCCTACCCCCCCTCTTCTCCTAATTCTTCACTCTTCACATACTAAAAAACAGCCCGCTAGCTCGGCATTCCCACCGCCAACCTCCCCGTAGACGCCACCCTCACGCCCTGGATCGGCGACGTCACCTCTGGCGTCTACTTTGGCTATGCCTCCCTCTCCCTCCCCCCCTCTCACCCCAACCATAACCCCTCTTCCTCCTCCTCTTCCTTTTCCGTCTTTCCCATGGTCATGTCCATTGGCTACAACCCGTTTTACAAAAACACGGTCCGTAGCGCCGAAGTCCACGTGCTGCACAAGTTTTCGCAGGATTTCTACGATGCCCACATGAGGCTGCTGATTACGGGCTTTATTCGCGAGGAAAAAGATTACAAGAGCTTGGAGGCGCTGATTGAGGATATTAATTTTGACTGCGACGTGGCGAGGAAAAGTTTGGAGAGAAAGGGCTGGGCGTATGGAACGCTCGAGGGGGGCGAGTGGTTGACCAAGGAATTGTAGAGTACAGAATAGGGATAAGATGTGGTTTTATAAGAAGAGCACAGGGGGAGTTGGGATGGCCAGGTGCCTGAAGATGGGTGAAATTGGCCCGAGTTTGCAACGAGGTAGACAAAAGCATGTGTTCAGAGCACGAGTACAATATAAGCGTTCATAGAGCCTGCAGTGCTTCATTCCATGCCCCTTGTCAGACACCACCGAGAAAGAAAACACACACACAACACACAACACACAATGAAGCTTTTCCTTGTCCAATTGTTCAGCGACTTCGCCGCCGAGGGTATCACGGCCTCATGCTGGACCTCTACTCTTCTCTACCCAAAATCGATACGAGATGATATAACAAGGTACCCTCCCAATACTTGTAAATCAATGCACAATTAACCAAAAGCAAACCCCAAAACAAACCCCGAACCGGAATAAAAGACAATAACCACTATAAACACCTCCCATGCAATGGAAATCTAGGTACATCATACCTCCACCAAACGTGACCGTCAGCGCTCATACTGCAAGCTGATGAGGTTCTTGATTTGGATAATATCTCGGGAGGAACTAAGCCCATTGTTAGTAACGAACCTCGCCTCTATTCGTGCCAATGAACGTACGTTGATAATGATCATCATTGGAATGTCAAACACGTCCCGCTTTATTGTCCAGCAATACGTGCAGTCCACCTTGCCATCCTTTTCGATGCGCGAAATGCCGTGCTCGCCGTCAATCTTGGTCACGCGACTACTCAATATACTCCCGCTCGCCATCTTTGTGCCACCATTCGTCGCCGCCAGGGTCTTGCCATCGCCGCTTTCATCTCCGGCGCCGGTGCGGTATTTCATCAGGCGGCAGCTGCGCTGTACCTTGCCGCGCGAGTCCTCAAAGGCGAGCTGACCAAAGTCGTGGTAAAAGTCGACGACGCTGTCGTCGTCGAGCAGCTCCGCGAGGAATACGGGTTGCTGGGCCTCACCTGTCCTTTTGCTCCGCGACGCCGGGCCCACCACCTCGCCACCTTCCATCGACGCAGAACGGCTGTAAACGTTGTAATTGCGCTCGTTGCCGAGCAAAACGTCCTTGGTCCAGCCCGTCAGCGCCGTGAATTCCTTGTTGACGGCCGCAACCTCGCCAGAGCGGCGGCACACAATCGTCGGCGCGCAGCAGTGCTGCAAAAAGTCGTGAAACTCGACGAGCGTACGCTGGAAGCACTTTTCCATAAACACCAAGTCTTCCCTGGTGAGGTCCTTTGTGCACGCGATGAAGGAGGGGCGGATCTCGGCCAGGGACCGCGCAACCTTGATGACCTTGCTGTGCGGTAAGCGGTCGCGTAGCATTTGCACCATGTTGTGGAAGCCCTTGGTGTAAGGATACGGCTCCTTGACGGCCGAGTAGATGCCGGCCGAGTCGCGCTGTCGCTTGCCGAGAACCTGAGCCACCTTGTCTGGTTTTGTCTTGATGCGTGAGCTGTGGGTGTTTTGCACCGCAAAGCTGTTGGGTTTTGGAGATCCTTCGGCATTGTTGATTGGCTGCGGACTTGTCGTCGTGTCTGTGCTGGGACTGGCCAACGACTGTGGTGCCGCTGCGATGGCGTAAGCGTGCGGCAGTCCGTGTTGTAGATTGCCTTGAGTGTACATGTTGATGGCGGAATCGGTGCCGGTGTATTCACCACTCAGCATGGTGGCACCATTGCCGTTTGCAAAGAGAGATGCATATGCGGGATCAGTCGACTGTGACATTGAGTTTTCTCGAGATTGCGGCTCCGCACCCATGCCCATTTTGTTGAGGATGCCAAACTCCCAGCCAGCGTACTGACTACCAAAGTTGAGGCCCTCTAGATCAAAGTTGTACAGAGCAGGATTGCTGGGGTCGAACAGGGCATTGAAATCCATTGTATTCCCACCTAATATGCCACCAATTTGGGGCTGCGCATTGGCGCCTGTGAAGGGATCAGACGCCGCTGTTGACTGCGAATTGAAGCCAAGATTAGGGGACAGTCCCACACCGGCTTGGGTAGTAGACGGGTATACGGGATAGGAAGGGGTGCTGGCAGATATGAAGGCGCTTCCTGGAGTTGAGAGGGAAGCGTCCGAGGATGATGGGTTTTGTTTATTGCCGTTGGTCTGAGTGGTTGTCCCCGAACTTGGGTTGTAATTTGGCCCTAGCACGGGCCGCAGCGCTTCGGGAGGCGCATCGTGGAGATATTTCGCTTTCTTGCGCACGCCGTCTTGGCAAGCGTCTGCGAGACCGCGTTTGATACAGCGTTGACAAGGCCGTTCGTCACCTGAAAGTTACCCGTTAGATTCGAGCTTGGTGTCGCGTGAGTAGAGTGAGCGCCGAGTTGTATACATACCGCAAGTCAGGTGTGCTCGCTGGCAAGCAAAGCAGGCTCGCCTGGCCTTTTTGCGCCTGGGCCGTGAAGGGTCTTTGGGGTCGTACTTTTTCTTGGTTTCGCCATTTGTGTTGTCGTCAGACTTGTCTGCCATTTTGATATCGCCATCTTCCTCGATGTCGGACATGTGGTCCGAGAGGTCGGCCGTCGAGTCGTCGACGTCGTCGGGCATGTTGGCTGTTTAACAGGGCAATTGGGCTACACAAGGAAAAGGGTCCTTCGCGTGGAGAAGGATAGCTAGAATGGTGAAGCTGCCGCGCTCCGTGGAGATGCAAGGATGAATTACAGAAGAAGCAAGGTAGCTAGCGATGCAGCTGCAGGTGGCGTTTGCGCAGTGCGACAGACGTAGGTGACACAGAGGTGGCCGGCTCGGTGAGGAATTGCGGTGTCGGCTGGGATGGGAACCGAGACCGTTGTCGCTTGATCGAGGTGGAGGGCCAATTTGGTCCCGTTGGTCGCAAGCGAGGATGCCGGAGTCGCGAGGTCCACAATGCGCAGCTCTGACTCGGAATTTGGAGAGCAAGAGAAGCAATTACGCAGGCACCGAGAGTATTGACGTTGTAGGTGCGTATTACCTGCAGGCGAGTCTAAAATGGACCAAGGCCGATTGACTTGCTCACACAGATGCAGCAGAGGAGGAGCTGCTGTACAACGTGTCGACTCGGCTAGCCACAAGGCAATGGGCGGGCGATGGGGGCTAGGCGTGCGACGCAGAGCGGGTGTCGGGGACGGATCGAGCGATGGTCGTACGTCGCTTTCAAGGAAGATGTTCCGGTTTTCGTTGAAACAAGAAGCTGAGAGGGCTTGGTCGAGCAAGACAAGTGGTTTCCATTAGCACGTGGCGGTGTCGGTGTCGGTGTCGGTAGCTTTTTGGCGACGGCGTTGGCGCGCGACGGAACAATACGCAGGTGGCGATGTGCAGGCGAGACTGGAGCTGAGCTGGTAGTGTCGGATTGACGTGATGCGAGGGAGATGTAAATGTGTGTGTGTGTCATGCGTCGAAAAGTTGTGTCTTGGGTCGTGTGTGTCTTGGCTATTTTTTGACCTGGTGTGTGTGTCGCGCAGGACTGGAGCGAATTGACGGGTAGTGGGCGGCAGGGATGTGAGAAGGCGTTATTTCCACCGAGTCGCGCCAAAATACCAATTTGCGGTATTGAGAAAAGAGACGGAAAATCAAGACCAGGGGAGCAAAGTGCGTCGAAATAGCTAAATTGGCGCCATGGGAGAATTGCAGCGGTGATGATGGAGGGCCATGCGGGATCGCGAGTGTGGTGTTGGACGCTGCAGCGTTTAGTCGGCGAAGGTATTCCGAGGTGTGGGCAGGAGCCTCGGGGCAAGAGATGAGTTGGAAGGGATGGAGGGGCCGGCGGATAAAGGTATGAAAGGTGAAAAAAAGACTGGGGATGGGGAAATAGAAATTCAGAGTAGAAGCGGTATGCTAGTGGTAAATAGATTTGGATGGATAGTTTGGGGGTAACCGTATTGGAGGGCAGCTATTGTCGGATTTGCTCAAGCTGGGATTGGGTTTGCCAGCGTTGGTTTGGTATGGTGGAGATGAGGCTGGCCAGGCCGGGCTCGGCAGGTGAACGAGGTCAAGACTGTACGAAGTCAGAAAAAAAAAAACGCTAGCAAGACCTGGATGGAGGCCTGCCCACAAGAAGCAGGAAAAGCGGCAAGCAGGCGCCAAGCATTTTATTACAAGGTGCTGAAACTATTCTGCTTGTAACTACTAGTTAACCTAGGAAGTTACCTAATAATACGTTGGTTCCCAGCGGCCTCTCTGTCTGGCACGGGATGCGGGGTTTTTTGCAGATTGTCCTTTTATACCTCTCTACTCCGTACATCTGACTGGATTTTTTTCAGCTCTCTTCAGCTTTCTGCTCAGTCTTACACCCTTTCGCCAACCATGCCGACGCCTTCTCGTCGTTATTCAGTACTATTCGTACCTCGTGTGCTCCTCGTGTGCTCCTCTAGCCCTCAATGCAGCGGCCGTAGTCTCCTTGGCCCCTCTGGCCCAGCGGGTCAAGCTTGAATAGCTCGCTGATGACTGGCCCGTGACTAAGGTGACGGACCCGTCGCTCCCTCTCAGCTTTTCACGCCCCCGCACCAAAGGCAATACGTGACAGGCAAAGCCTCTTTTCCTGCAAGCCACCGCCGCCGCCACTTCTATTCCTTGCAGTTGTCTCGCCCTCTCTCCGACTGCAGCTGTAACTGCAGCTGGAGAGTTTGGTCTTGTCGACGCTCTACCCGCTTGCCGCTGATTGAAACCTTGGGGGCCGCCATTTGTCCATGCACGCTTCCCGTTCGCACGGCCCTGGCCCTTCAACTCTCAAAATGTCCCAAAAGATCAACGTCTAGTTGTCTAGCTGGCAGCTGGGTTAGACTGCCATTCTTCTTGGTCGATGAAACAGTTTGTCCCGGACGCTGCTTGATCGACGAGTGATCTCTCCTTCCAAGACACAGATGACGAAATAACAACTCAGATCCCAGCATCAGCACCAGCACCAGCACCAGCACTAGCACTAGCACCAAGTCCAACACAGCTGCAACATGCAGACTGCACACAGAAAACCAGTCGCCCTTGACCTCTTGGCAGACCTTCACAATACGGCCTCGGCTCCAAATACGATGCGCTACTGCTGTTCATCATGAACAATGAATGTTGCTGCCGCTCTCCGATTTCAACCACCAACGCCAATTAGTTTCAGCACGGTCATATACCGAATTTTAGCATGCGCAGCCTCGCTCGAATTATCCGTCATTTAATCCATCATCTTTCCCAAGCTCACGACAAATAGGCCTGACATGCCCGACCTCGTCGCAGCCGAGGCGGCATCCACTCCGGCTCCATGTGGGTTCATGGCGCGCGGCCGTGCCGGCCGGAAAATCCACGCACCACGTAGCCGAGATTGCGTGCCAATTGCTGCATGCTCATCTGACCTTTTGTAAACAAAGGAAAAAAATGACACTGCTACTTGAAGTCTTTTCGTTTTTTTTTTCTTTTTCAATTCTCGTGCATTGGCACAGAATCCCATTGCAGCTGTTTCTCTACCGCCACCGCCTCTGCCGAGCCGCTGCTCCACACGACCTACACTTGCACTGTCCAGTCACTGCACATCACGGCCCCAGCCATTAATCACAAGCCAAGCACTGACAGTCGCAATACGCTCATACCATACTTGGGATGTATCCTCACTCATTCCAGAACCTAACCAGCCTAAGCAGCTATGCTATAAATTTCCAATCTTTGTAGCAAATTTTACAGACGCACACGAGAACATTGAATTACCACCACATCTGTTTTTCAACCGAGCGGCCGCTCCGGACCCTGCGTCTTGTAAGTCTTCATCAGTGTCCTGTTCCCCTTGCGCCCCAGCGCTGCCTGCGATCGCCACTCCGCCCGCCGCGCCCGATCAACCTGCTTCTTCCGCAGAGTGAGCTCCCTGCGTTGCTCATGCGGCTGAAGATGCGCCAACGCCTGCTGGTCGCGCACGCTCAGCTGCGCCATCTGCCTCGACATGTTCCTCTCCGTGCCGTCCAGCACCACTTGCCGCTGTTCATCGCCGCTGCGCACCGCCAGCTCCGTCTCTCCTGTATTGCTCAACTCCCCGGCATTTTCCGTCTCCTCTCGCTCCAATCTCCTGCGGCTGCTGCCGCCGCTGCCGCTGCTACTTGACCCGCGCTGCGAGATGAGCTTCCCAGACGCCAGCCGGATCGTACCCTCGTCTTGCAGCGCGAGCCCCGACACCACCACCCGTCCGTCCAGCGCCGACACGTCATAAAACTCGCGCATCTCGGGGCTGGCCATGTCGAAGCGGCAGTGACTCTTGCTCTGCATGTGCTGCTGCGTCGCCGCCGCCGACCGCCGCCGGCTGCCGCACGCCACGCACTCGTGGTACGTGTAGATGACGAGGTGCAGGTACCATATCAGCGTCGCCACGTCGACCACCAGCGACGACTGGTACGGCACCACGAAGCTGTGTGTGCTCGCCATGTGGACCAGGCTCGCGTCAAGGTCGGCAGACTGCACGTCGCAAAACAGACACTGCTCCGCGACGAACCTCGGGGTTGCGTCTGAGGGGCTGCCTGGTTGCGAGTCGGCGTTAGAGTCGGAGTCGGAGTCGCTTGGTGTCAGGTAGGGGAGACTGCTGCTGTCTGAATCGGAGTCGCTTCCGGTGCGAATCTCAGCGCCAGATTGTGCAGCTCTCTGCCGGAGTTTGGCGACGCTATGACTGTCAGTATTGTCGGCATTGCAAGACTGGTTGGCTCAACGTACTGTTCTGGTGATTTGGCGTGTAAACGAAATGCGCTGACATGATCAAAAGTGAGACTACAGACGCCGCACGAGCTCACTCCGTTGCTTGAGCTTCCCGTCATGATGAAATCCGTAAGAAGAGTAATATTTACAATAGTAAATGAGGGGTTGGGGGGCAGTTGGCCTGTGTAGCTTGTGATTGAATTACCTGACACGATGGCACGGCGTCGTGCCTTCATATACCCTTCCGTTTTTTTTTTTTTGGACTACATTTCTAGTGGACCGACGTTTCATCCGAATTCCCCCAACTACAAAATGGCTTTTAGTAACTAACGTCAAAGCTCGCTGCTGTGTGCCGCGGACAATAACTACTAATTAGTTAAAACTAATAGAAAAGTACGGATATGTAGAGGCCCTGTAGGGGTGAGTCACTCTGTGTAGTACCAACTTTTGCCTATTTAGGCGGTTGACTCAGAGCCAACCCCGCACTTCATGACTGGACGCCAAGCATTGTAAAAAACCGGGCAGCTTGGGGAAATAAATTTCTTTCTTTCTGTTATTAAAATGTCTGAAAAGTGCTGCCGCTTGGTAGGTACTCTTGTAATAATGTGCATTTTACTCTTCATTCAGCAAGTATGACTGCGGTTCGTGGCGCAGCTCGCTGGTCTGTAGCTTGGCTTCTCTTATTACATGCTTGCAAATACGAACCACGCCCCCGCAAGAAGCCCTTCAAGAAACAATCAATAAAACTCGTCTCATTTATGAATCCTACCATGCCATCATACTGATTCAAAAATCTCCCACTCATCGCACGTACTCAATCTTAAATGTCCACACGTACCGGTCTCCTTCCACAACCTTATCCGGCAGCTCCAGCCGCAGCGTCCCCAGCCCTGTCCACTTTGTCCGGATCTGAGTCCCATGCGCCGTGCCCCCGACCGCCGTGACGCGATCGCCCGGCAAATACGGCACCGGATCCGGTATTTCCACCACTGCTCCCGGCTTTCCCACGTGGTGAATGTAAAACGCATCCGCCGTCGCCGTGTACCGCAGCGGGTCCGCGCCGGCCGTCACGGACCAGTACGTCGTGTTGAAAATGGCTTCGTTGTGGCCGCGGATCCAAGCGCCCGCGTCGCGCAGGCCCTTTTGCATAATGGCAGGTATGGAGCCGTCGCCTGCTGGACCGATATCGAGCAAGAAATTGCCATTGTTGGCGACAATGTCGACGAGCGTCTTGACAATATCCTCGCCCGTCATGTATTGGTCGTCAGGGGTGACGTGGTTGTAGCCATACGAGTACGGATCCATGCCGCGGCTCGATTCCCACTTTCTATCAAAAGGATGCTTCGGATTGGGATCATATCTGTTTTTTTGTCAAAAAATAGTCAGCCCAACACCAATGTATAAAACGTCCGTGCTCTAGCGGTAGTAAACGGGGGCGGCTGGCATACTCTGGCGTGTCATAGTCACCTTTGAGGCCGCAGCGCGAATTATACGACACCTGCCGGCCCTGCTTCCGCGCCCAGTTAATCCACTTTGACATGACGTCGGCCGATTTGTTCGGCCCGCCAATGTCGCACCACAACATCTCCGTGTCGTATGCGTACGCGAGGGCTTCCATCTGCGGCGCCTGCACGTCGGCCACAAAGTCGTTCACCTCTACATATCCTGTGTATTCGAGCGTCGCCCCCGTGTACGGATTCGTCGGCGGGCCGCCCGCGAAGCTGCCGCCGTGCTTGTATTTTGGGTTGTACCACTCGGGCAGGCTAAAGTAGGTGCCGCGGCGCAAATGTGGCTGGTGTCGCTTGGCGGCGGCAAAGAGCTCTGCGAGAAAGTCCCGCCGCGGGCCGTAGTGAACGGTGGACCGGCGGCTAATGGAGGTGGAAAAGTTGAAAATGGCGAAGCCGTCGTGGTGTTCTAGCCGTCGTAGTGTCAGAAAGAGTTTATGAGAACGAGAAGGGGGGGGGGGAAGCGTACTGGTGGTGGGAACAAAGTATTGGGCGCCGGCGTCGGCAAAGAGATCGACCCATTCCTTGGGGTCAAAGTTTTTGCCCGAAAAGTTGGCGGCAAAGTCGTCATAGTTGACGTCTTTGCCGTACGTCTCGAGGTGATATTGATACGTCCTTGTCTTATCATTGGGATCGTGCTGCCACTTCCAGTACCTGCGAGCAACATCAACAGCCGCCCTTTTCCAACCTACAAAAATTCAAAAAAAAAAAAAATACTCACCACTCGGCATAATTTTCATTCTTTCCCGTGCTGCCGTACGCCGGCACAGAATACAGCCCCCAGTGGATAAAGATGCCGTACTTGCTCCTGTCGAACCAGTCAGGCGTGCGGTGCGTTAGCAAACTCTCCGCCGTGTTCGCAAAGTCGCCGATGCCGCATGAACCAGCCAGATCAGCCGATGCCGCCGCCGACTGCGAGCCAGCAGCAGTGGCTGTCGCTTTGCCGCGGCAGGGCGCGCCGGCTTTGACGCCGGCCTTGTTCTTGACGCCGACTTGCACCAGCGCCCGCTGGCCCGGCGCCAGCCGCTTGACGGTGCCGGGGATGACTGTGTCCAGCGACGCAGAGTCGATTGTCAGGGTGAGTTTGTGGTTTTTGGTGAGGAATCGCGTCTTGTGCGTGTTGTACACGAATAGCTCCACGACCTGGACGTAGTCGCTGCCTTCGAACCAATTGGTGGTGAGATTGGGACTGACGATGCTGATGGTGGGTGTGGTGTTACCTGGAAATCCAGTGTTAAAAGATCAAAATATCATTCCGCAAGTAGTCTGAGCAACGAGCAACTGACTGGACGAAATACTATCTGTCTCGTCTGTGCTTGGCAGGGCTGACGCCACCGAGGCCGCCACGGCGATGCTAGTGAGCCAATGCATCGTAGCAACTATTGTTATTTAACAATGAGTGTCTGCAGAAGAAAGAAAACGAGGAAATGCAGCTTTTAAATAATCAAAGCCGCACAGGCAAAGTCAATCCGTTTACCTTGCACAGGCTATCCTTATCAAAGTTGCTGCGATACGACCCTGGTTGCGCACTGCCGTCGGCTAAATGATCGCGGGTTATTAGTTACTTGCTCCACAGCAAGTTGATGCGATGAAACGATGCATCCGAATCGCTGTTTGAGTGCGGGGAATTCGTACATGATTCGGTAGTTGTTTCAATTACCGGCACTCTTGCAGAATGATCGGCAAGTTGGAAATGCACAGAAACCTGCTTGTCTGGGCGAAAGACGTCCCGTTTTTAGGCGTCGGGATCATGTTGCGGGGAGGTGGCACCTTTTAAGCGATTTCCCCGCAAGTCGATGCGCGATACGCATTGATGCCAAGTAGAGCCATCGGTTATCGACACCCGTCGCTTTTCTGCCCGGTCTTGCTCGGATGTAACTTGTTCATTCACTGCGCGATGGTCCATGCAATGTTACCTTGCACGTGATCTTCGAGTCTGCTCATGGTCATAAGGTCATCCAATCGTTATTCCAATTTACATGTGCTATTCAAAAAATTCAGGTCGAGCTGCATTTCTCAGGTTTCTGACCTCCCCCCCTTCCAATGTTTTACTCAGCGGGCACATCAATACCGTGAGCCTGCACGTGCTCAAGCAACTTGTCGTAGTTGCGGCACTTGTGGTGGACGTTGAAGTCGAGCTGCAGGCCCGTGGGCCGCATCGGGTTATTCTCAGCCAGGACGGGCGTGACGTCGGCGTAGCACATGAGACTGAGACGCAGGGACTCAAGGCAGTGATCTACGTGCATGCGGCCGCCCAGCTCGTCGGTCAGAAACCACGGGTACGAGTGCCAGCTCTCGTTGAACATGCGCAGCGGCCAGGTTGCCTGGCGGATGAGGCTCTGCAAGACGATCGGAAAATAGTCAGCATCATGGCAGCAGATGGTAGGAACTAGAAAAAAGGCGGCGGCGGCGGCGGCGACTTACGAGACAGTGGATCTGGTGAAAGACTTCGAGGGTGCTGGCATAGGTCGGGTTCTTGGGATCGCTGCCTTCGATTTCGGTGAAGCTGACGCCGGAACGGGTCTTGTTGAGCTTGGCGATTTCATCCATGGTGAGGCCAACACCGGGCTCTGCAAGACGGTTAGTTGGCAGGTTTACAGCGCTGGCTGCGTAGAAACTGGCACGCACGATACCAAAGTTCCTCCCAAGCATTCTCGAGTTCGAGCGTCGGCGGCCCTCTGTACTTTGATGTCTGATTAAACGCGTTTTGAAAGTCGCCTTCCCAGTGCTCGACGCCTCCGTTGAAAACCGGCGCTGTTTTTTCACATTATTAGCAATTTCCAACCGGCGGTTTTCAGGAGCGGCAGGCGAACGCCTCGACGCAGCCATCCAGGGCCCAAAACACTCACAGTACGGCGAGGTTATCTTGTCGCACTCGAGCAGCGAGGGCTTGGAGAGACGAGCCGTGGCGAGGAAGCACAGCGACAGGAAAAATACGAGGGCGTTGCCAAAGAGTACGGCCCGACAACGCTTCTCCCTTTGCGCCAGCCGCGCCTCGCGACGAGTCAGATCGGCGTCCCAGTCGCCAGTCTCGTCGGCGGCGTCGACGGGGCGGTAGCCCTTGGCCTCGGCGGCAGAGCGCATGATTGGTTTCTGGTATTCGGCCGCGGTCGTACGATGAATCTTGAAGAGAACCGTCTGTTGCCGAATGGGTGCCTAGCCAACGATTCGAAGATGAAAAAGGTCGAGATGGAACGGCAGACCTGAGAAATCGCAAGTTGACAAAGGTTGTTTTGCTTGTTGGACACCTGCATGTGCGGAGGTCGAGGTCGAGGATCAGCAGGGTGGAGCGCAAACAACTGTGCTACTTTTAGGCATCAAGTTGTACTCGTACTACAAAGGTTCTTACAGGCTGATGAACCAACCTTTTGCAGTCACATCGGGGCTAACTATTCTATGATTTCCCTTAGTAGTAATAGGCAAACATGTAGGAACCCCTTTTGCGGATGACTCCTTCTGCTCATAATCAGTGGCGTTGAGCTTTTACTCTTGCTGTACAGCGTCCGCCGTTTGCGGTACTAGTTATTGTGCGGCGATGGCATTTATTTGTCTCTGCCTACGGTGCACCATTGATACCCACTTTTATAATATTATGTTTTAGCACTTACGCACTTAAATTTATAATATACTTAAACTATAGATATTTATAGCCACTACCTTACCTTAATAACTAGTATATTAAAATACTAAATA